>JADOBS010299805.1:0-10062 GCA_015708375.1 Cydonia oblonga | reverse complement strand
TGACAGTTTTTTTTTTTTTTTTTTGAACAAAGGTACAATAGTCATTAAGAAAGATCGAAATTGTACAAACTGAGGATAGTAAAACCTTCCTAGGGTGGCCGGCCTCTTAGAGAGAAAAGAGAGCTTGTGTTCTCATCTTTTCTCCAAAAGAAACCCTAAAGATGAAATGGATATAAAGTTTCCTTTATACCACCTCACAATGGAGTGGCAAAAAGCCAAGTTCACTACCCCTCTCTATATGGCCGGCCATTAAGGGTTCATTGGGCTTTCAAGCCCTTTGTGTTTTCAAGTTGTCATACAACTTGAGTTAATGGGCTTGACATTCAAATGCCACTGGGCCTTGTGGCCCAAAACTAACCCGAGGTCTATAACAAATATATTTGTTTGATTAATTAACATATTAATTAATCCTAGCCATAAATAATTAAACCATTTAATTATCCTTACTCAACTCCGTTGTTTCTTCAATCTCTACCTTACACGGTGTACGATCTATTAGGTTCCTTTTAGCGATGCAGTGGACGATTGTTACTCTTACCGATCGATTGTGAATTGAAACATACTTTCAATTCTCCCTTTAGTGATTACTCACCTTTAGGGCTTCCACAAACCATGAGTGACATCTAGCAGTATGTCATGGCTACCCAAGCTAATCAGAAGAGGTGGAGAACCTATTCAGTTTAGGATTACAATGCAATACAATCTTTCTCTAATACAATACTCTTGACCGCACCGTTTGGTTTGATAATTTATTCATGTCTACTATCCAATATGATTATCTTACTTATATGATTACCTTGAATGTGATTTGTAACGACTTCCTAAATCTCATTCATACTATGGCTAGAGATTCTTAATCATATCATAGAGTATTCTCCTTCAAACGGTTTGAAGGTTAGAGATCCCTTGCTGCACATTCACTTGCCTCCATGGCTAAGTGGCTTAACCCCAACTATGTCGTGGACACCCTTTGATAGAGTGACTTTGACATAGTCAAAGATCAAGGACCTAACCACAAGACAACTATGATGCTTCAGGTCAAATGACTATTTTGCATTATCTCAACCATGAGTTCTCATGTGACATGAGTATGAGAACTCCTTGTTGATCGTGTTTAATGGACTCATTCTCTATTGAGTACCTACATGCTTGTCTTGGTGTTAGTCACACCAATGACTCGAGACCAGTCACTCTCCCTAAGAGAAGACATAATATGCCCAATTGACAATCTTATGATCAGGAACGTTTAGGATATGTATACAAAAGAGAATGATCTCATGAATGTAACTTTTTTAGATCACATTCTCCCAATTACATATTCCTTGGACTTATCGTTTAAGCATATAACATTTATATAAGACGGCTTCAAACAATAATTTTTTTCTTTTATATTAAATTAGATTAGTTTACCATGTGAAATGTCCATAAAGTATCATCATATAATTGGTTTTAAGGCATATTTTCAACACGTACATACATATACACTATGGGGAAATATACGTTATCGTATTTCTCTTCTCCTTTAGAAGAAGCATGTGATGACCCGTCCGTAATTCTCTATGTAATTTCTCCCCGAGTATGTGAATTTACATTTATACCCTGGTTGGCAAAGTGATGTGGACGTGATTGTGCAGCTGTAAATTATTTTTCTCACTTTGTAATTAATTTGTACTCATTGTTACAGGGGTACGTTAATTGTATCAGTGTTAGAAACACTATTTTGGATAGATTTCTTGATTACTTTTACTGTAGGAAATCTAAAAATCTTATCCCTTGTTCTTTTTAAATTGGACATGTGCCCTCAAATCCCTCACAACCAATCAAACACTCTCCTTAATTCTCTCACCCAACCAGACAATTTCCCTCACTTTTTCCCCCCAATCAGAAACTATCAGTCTCTCTCTCCCTCACTGTAACCCTCTCTTCACCAAGAACTCGTACCAAAACTCGCAGATCGAGTCCAAAAACACCACCATTGTGATCCTCTCATCCTCATGATCACAACCATACCAACCGATTCTCAAATGGTTGAGTTGTAAGTGGTTAACACGAAGCAACTCGAAAGCTCTGACTCGGTCGAGTTGGCATCATCGTGATCCCGGCCAAGTTACAAGGTTTTAAGACATGGGGAAGCTTCTACTCAACTCCACGTGGCCATTAGACTAGGTTTGGAGAAACGTTGATGTTGAAACAAGCGAGTTCAGTTGAGCTTTTAGCCGAGACTTTCGAGCGATTTTCAGGCCATTTCCAGTCCGTTTTTTCGACTCCTAATAGGTATAATCTTGTTCATCTTCTCAAAATCTTCATTTCCATATAAAATTGTTCAAAATGGTTGAGAAATGAGCAAGATATGAAATTTTGAAAATTTCCTAGAAACCGACGAAACCAGACGACGGTGCCGGCGCCGGCAAACGGCGAGGCTCACCGAAGAAGACAAGGAATATTCTGTCAAAGTTGACAAAATATTCTAACAGCGTCAGGTAACGTCGTTACTATTTAACGAAATATTCCGTTAGTTCTGACGGAATTTTCCTAAAGTTCATTAGGGTTCAGTCAGCTTCTGCCGTGCACGTGCCTGCGCGTAGCCACGCATGTGGTCATGGGTTGGACAGTGCATGAAGGCACGTCTGGCCTCCGGTCGGCGAGTGGTTGATACGTGTGTTTCATGACTTCGAGTAGAACATTTTCGTATATTCAAACCTTCCGTTTGAGCAAACTATGGGGGGTTATTCCTAGTTTTTAGTGTATGTCCTTATTAACTAATTAGTATTAGTTGTTTCGCATATAGGAGAGACTTATCTTGAGGATGTACATGGACAAGCGAGGCTAGGGGGCTACGATCCTTCGACATACCAGTGAGTGGGCATTTTTGTTTTCATATATGTATAAACTTTATAGTTTCCACAAATGCTTTTGAATTGGTTTATGCATTTTATGCCACAATTTACTTAAGGTTAAAAATGTTGTTTGTGGTTGAGTTTTATGTTGTCATGGCATTTCATATGCATTTGACCTACTTATAAATATTATACTGTTGTGAAATGCTAAGTAATTCTACGGGACACACAGGTAAGTTCAAGTAAGTTTATTGTGTTGTTTGGAACAATTGAATTGTATGGCATGCTTATATTCATATAATTAGCTCATCATTGATGCACCCCAGTGTTAGTGTTCCTACCCCGGATCAGGGCTAGCCTTCACGTGATTGTTCACCTCCCACACTGCACGCTCGCCTTGGATCCAAGTTACGTGATAGCCTGTCGTACAGGTTGCATTAGGCGACTCCGACTCGTACGTGACCTGCGCATAGCACTAGCCTTCATGTGATTGTAGCACTAAAGCGTATATTATTACACCTAACCTGTCGTGCAGATCACATTAGGTGACTCCGACTCGTGTGTTATCATAGATTGATGAGTCATAGGTGCAGTTGTACAGGTCATATTAGGTGACTCCGACTTGCGTGCTAATATAGATTATTGAGCACATGATTATATTCTTATTGCCGTTGAGATATTCTGTTGTGGCATATTTCTGGATTTATTGTTGGCATGCATTTGATTTCATACTTATACGTAGTATGATTTTCGGGAACTATACTTGTTTTACAGCGAAGGGTTAGAATGTTCAGAAAACAAACGATTTTTATAAACCATTATTTTTGTGCCCACTCACCCCTCTGTTTTTCATCCCTCCAAGTCCTAGATAACTAAATTTCTTGGCGTACGAGGAATAGATGGTGATTCTGACATACTCCAATTAAAAGTAGGAACTGTTCCCGATTGTGTATTAAACGCCTATTTAGTTTCAACTGCACTACTGTTAGTATCTATGCTCTAAACATTTGTACTTTATGGGTTGTACCCACTACTGCACACTCACTTTACTAGTTTGATTAATTTCTAGTTCGGTTTTAATTTATCCACATTTTTACATCACTCACACTTTTGGTTACGTCACCTTAGGGTGACGGCCAGCACGCCACGACTCCGATTGAGGTGTGTCAGAGTATATATAGGATTACATAGAATGTTATACAAGTTAAGTTACATGATTACTAGAACCAAAATATTTAGGATAAGTCCAAATTTTAAAATTGGTGAAAACATTTGATAATTCTAATTAAGAACAAGTTTCAACATTTCAATTTATTTTCACTATCAATCAATAACAACGAAAATCACCACAAGATTTCTTCAACGAAAAGTATAAGTACTGCAATTAGATTTTTCTCATGAAGGAAGGTTGATAAAAATCCTGCGAATAACAACAAAATTATGTATCTGTCACAACTTAATTAGAAATGAAGAAACAGGCCAACTTTCGTTTTCCAGGAGCTGAAAAATCTTTATTGAATCAAAGGCAGGCTAACAATAGCTAGCGTGAAGTGGATGAAGCCTCCCATATTCATATTTTCGTGCTTATACGGCCATTGGAATTTATGGTATTAATTAGGACATGTTAATCCATATATGAAGCGCAAAGGTCATATATACTTCATGTCACCCAATATATTGTCCACATGTTTGACTCGCAACGCCACTGGCAGAGCTAGGTTAAGGGTTACCCTGGGCTATACCCCAGGTACCTTCCGGAGAAAAATAAAATTTTACATGTAATTTCGATTGATTTCCAGATGTAGCCCACCATATATTTAGTTACTAATCCGAATTTTCTAGGTTTAACTATATAAAATTATAGGATGAAGTGCCAATTTAATCCCTGAATTATCACCTTAGTGAAAATTAGGTCTCTGAATTATTTTTTTCGGTAAAATAAGTCCTTAAATTCATTAAAAATTGCTAATTTCATCCTTACTATTATATTCAAAGCTATTTTATCCAATCTTTCATCAACTTAAGTCACTTAACATACTTTAGAGTGTAATACCGTTATTTTCTTGCCTATGCTTAACATTTCATATAGGTTACGAATTTAACGTCTAATTTACCATCCGAAGCTAACTTACACTATTTCTTATGAAAATCTACCAAAGTTAACTTCCTACACTATTTGTTTATGAAAAACTATCAATCTACCCTCAAATGTGTATTACATGCAAGTAACATGATTTAAATTGACGGAAAATTGAATATAGTAGCTTCAAATATAACATTAGGGATGTAATTGGCAGATTTTTATAATTCAATGACTCTTTTTTCTGAAAAAAATAGTTTATAGACCTAATTTTCACTGAGGTGATAATTCAGGGACTAAATTAGAAATTCACCCAAAATTATATAATACAGTTTACAAACCATCTTTTTTCTTAAATCATTTTTTGCATCGCTTCTTGTACATGTACAAATTTGGATTTGTTTAATTTGAACACGTATTTATTTAATTACAAAATTTTTTGGCTCATCTTGTGAATTTTTTTTAAGCTAGCTAATACTTTGAAAAATACAGTATCAAATTTCTTTATTTATAAAGATTTAAAATTTTAAACTAGCCCACCCGATAAAAAATTTCTAATTCCGCGCAACGCATCAAGAAGCGTGAGGATGTGTGCTCAACTTCTTTTTGGTTTCATGTCTCTCATTGTTCATCTACCTCTCAAATTTCTTCCATCCTCTTATCTTTTTTTCTAAACAATGACATGTTGTGGGAAAAGCATGCTGTGTTTTTCCTTGTGTTGACACTTCATTATATCTTTATTGCGTTTACACCTAATTGGTAAAGCTTATTTTGGGTTTGAGTCAAAAAATATCCCTTTAAGTAGTTTCGAAGATTTATCAAAAGCACAAAGAAAGCAAGAATAATAGGATTTAAATTGCGAAAATACGGTGGGAGAGTCCTTCCCATATTAGGTTTCTATAAATTTCTCTATATAAACGTCCAAACTTTTCGAGTAACCAACTGTTACCAATTTGATCAGCGTGTTGTTAATCAAACTGTCATAAGCATGGTGCTTCAGTTGAAAACTGGTTTTTTTTTTTCTATTTTTTTTTCATGTTTCAGTTCCTAGAATCAGCTCATGCAAGTGGTATCACCGCACAGAGCACATGATAGTTTGACGCCCTTGGAGAGAGCCACGTATAGGCCTGAAGTGCCACGCCTCCCCCTCCAAATCCCCAAAAGCGGCTTTGATCGTTTCATGAGGCATATAAACTTGAACATGTGGCCTAACTAATCTTGTTTGAACATTTGCATAATCTGAACAGATTTTGTCTTCTGTACTCAAGGCCGGGCCAGGTCCAATGCGGGCAGGGTGACCGTTTAGGGTCTAAAAAAGTTGGGAGTACCAAAATTATTAGAACAGTACATTTATATATGTTTTTATAAAAGTATAAATTTACAAAATTTGGTTTAGTGACAAAGAAATTTAACTAGAGTTGGTGGTTTTGTTGTTTAAAATTATTAAGGAGGTCTTGGGTTCAAAACACTATGTGTGGTTATTTATATTCCAATTTTTACAAATTTCTTTTCATAATAGTATAAATTTATAAAATTTGTGTAAATGATCAAGAAGTTTAGTTAGAAGAAATGGTTTTTGTTGTTTAAAATTAACGAGAGGTTCTAAGTTCGAAATGCTATGTGCATGTTTATTTTTTTCAATTTTTACAAATTTTTGTTTGGTTGTTAATTTATTTACTAGCTAGTAGCTATGTGTGTTGCTATTTTTAAACATCCATTCCAATTCAAGTCTAATCTTCAACAAAAAGTAATGCGTAGACTAAATTTTTAGACCAAATTTGCAAATAATATTACGTGTCATCAAATGGTTTAATTTAGTGTTCATTTTTTTAGTCTTATATTGACGAGGTTAGTAAATAAGAAAAAAGACCGCACGATTTATACAAAAACACTTTAAAAGTTCAGATGAAAACAAAACTCATAATCTATCTATTTGTAAGCCCGAAGTTTTTTGGTTTCCTTCTCTCGATACAAAATAAATTAGTTATTTCATGTTTCTAAATTATTGAGTTTGAAATGTGTTTATAAATATAATTTTATCGATGTCTTACGTGTGAAAACAAATAATTTTTTTATATGAAGTGAGGAAACATTTTTTAGCGTCGTCCCAAGCCTCAAAAATCTCTAAACCGACCCTACTGGACTCAAAGTATGTGTACATGAATTATTTGGTCCTCACAATTCAATGAAAGTGGCCTCTCTCGCATCAGTGAATCGAACTGTTTGAAAGTTGTAAACGCACTAATATAATTCTAGTGGAATTATGGAAGTCGTTTTCAGCGACAAATACTTTAAATTTGCATGCGCTTGTCGAACAGGGTCATCGTAGGGTTTTTGTTGACACCACAATTAAATGGGTCATGCCAGTCTTCCTACCATTTCTCTAATTAAACATACCTTTCTATAGAAAATTTCCAGGGCTTGCATGAACCTGCAGCTTTGAAATTTCATACCCAAGCAGTCAAAGAGAGGACCAAATCATACACATAAATTAGGAACAAAGTAAAGGCTAATATGTATAATTGCATAAAGGGCCACCAGTCCAATTCTATTTGGGGATCCCTCAAGTAATACTTTGTGGTACACATTCTATAATTTTTTTTCACCGATTTGAACAATCTATAGTTTAATTTATCATTCATATAGATCATTCTTGCAAATAATTAGACAAATTCTAAACTATTAAAACATCAATTGTCGTGAAGAAAATGAACGAATACGATTATTCAAAGAAACACTAAGTCCCATTCCGTTTAATTCAATAATAGTTTCAAAGTTGGGTGATTTTTTTTTATAGGAATAACCTTTGAGATAGAAATTAAAAGATAGATGGTAGAAATTATTGAGATACATTGTAGAATTAGCCCTACAAGAGATTCCTCAAATAAGCTTATTTGAAGAATACCTTGAGAGGACTGTAGACTATTTTTTGTCTACTTGAATCCCAATCCAACATCATTCGTGTAGATGGAAATGCAGTCTATGTAGATATTATAACAAGAAAAAGGCCAAAATCAAGAACAGACCATGAAACCTATGACTATTGAAACCTCGTGTGGAGACCGACGTGCCTTGAGGTATAATATAGTAATATCCTACAAAAAAAATTCACTTATTAATCAAGTGTAAAACAAATATGTTGCATTTCCTTGAAAAAAAAAAAGAAAAAAACTAGTAACTAGTTGAATGAATTCTAATAGCTAGGTGCAACTGTAAGCCATGTACGAAATTTCAAAAACACATAGTTAGATGCGTCTTTGAACAAAACGTTCATCAAAACGACAAGTTTCGTACCATTATTTTCCATGTTTAAAATGCTTTTAAACAATGATCATCTTTATAGTACCCTGTGGGATAAATAAAAGGAGAGAAAAGAGGCAATCCGAATCAGTCAGGAAGCCAAAAATTGGGATGAAAATTCAAAGATATTTATCCTAACTATTAAAATGGTCAAGAAGTTCAACTTTATAGACTATTTGAAACTTTCTGGAAGAAATTTATGTTCAAAGGTGATACTATGTTCTAAAAATCGGCTTAAACATGAAAGAAAATTAGACAAAGACTAGGCGGCCCGCATGTGATATAGGAATAACATAATTGTCAAGGATGTCCTGATCAACTATTTGAAATTTTGATGAAATACATTTTGGCACCATGTAATGGTTCCAACCAAAGGAATAAAATAAGAACTAAGAAGGGAAGGGAATGTCAACTCACACCAACTTTGAAAGCTTTGGAAAATGATTTAAACCTCTACAATTAGCAATGAGGGTTATTTTATAACAACTTGAGCAATTTTATACAAGGATATTTAAATTTCTTGCACAACTTTGAATATGTGCCGTTGTTTTGTAAATAATACAATACCAATGGGAAATTGGTAGAAAAATTTAATTGTAGAGACTCACGCGTGTATTGTCAAATTATCGAAATTACATTATACATCACATTTTATAATTTTGATTAACATGATGAAATAAAGTAACTGTCAAGAGAACATTATTACCCATGGGCCGTAGTGATATAAGATAAAAGAACATATGCAGGAGTGAACTAGTGGACTGTATACATGATTTATGAAGAATGAATCTTAACGAGTTGAGTTGTTCTGGTTAGGATTGTTCCTCTCCGACCTAAAAATATTTGTGCTTCTTAAGTGATTGAGAGTAGTTACATTTGTTGTTTGGGTCAAAAATAAAATAAATTTTATTATAGGACCAATCTATTTTCATTTACATAAGGTGTGGAACACTCATTCACTCACCTTGAAGCCCAATTCAGTTTAGCTTGTTAGGGCTCGAGATAACCACTTCCTAGCACACAACAACCCCACTAGAGCTCGAGCTCATCTCTTCCCGAAGCACATCTATCACATAGACAACCAAGCCCGAGAACCTTGCACTTCCTTAAATGACTAGGAACGAGTAACCAGAGAAGTTGACGTCACCAGAGTAGCATGCGACTGCCGTGAATCTTAGAAGAAGGCCACCAACCATGAATTGCAGTTATTTTCAATGTCAAATAATCGATTTATCCCTGCTCTAGCTCGGCGATATGATCGAGGACCTTCATCAAATAGAACCAGAGGCTTTCAAGCTCAAAACCTTCATCAAATCCATCTCTACAATTACAAAATTCAAGTGATTCTTCAATCAACCAATTTTTTTTTTTTTTCAGCACAACCCAATTGCTCTTCAGCAAATGTCTTAGCCCTTCAACTACAATCCCAAGCTTTCTTCAAAGTGAATCCAACCTACGATTCATGAGATCTAAAACTCTTACTGCTTCACAACACGTAGTATGGTTTAGCTGACGAACATTTCTACGAACCTAGATCACCTCTTTGAAGTAATGTCTTCCCTCCAGTTCAGCGCGATACTAGCAATACTGACAGACTCCTCTAGTATAATCTTGCCCTTCATGGCTTGAATCTTGCTAGAGTTTTACTACTTTCTTTACATTTTGAAGTCTATTTACTTTTTACTCATGTAAATTGGCTTATCAGTCCGCATTGCTTATGAATATTTGTAATCTTGATTGAATCATGAATGATTACATTCAGTTTTCATCAACAAACTTAGACAAACACATATTTCACATTGGGTTTCAAGTCTTCGTTCACTTTAGGCATAAAAAAAAAAAAAA
>JADOBS010299804.1:0-10061 GCA_015708375.1 Cydonia oblonga | reverse complement strand
GGTGCAGTATCGGACTAATGACCGTATTATTTATATTGTGTTTGATTTATAGCGAAGATGGGGGAGACGAAGAGGTGGTGGAGGAGGAGAAGGAGGAGGACAGCAGGGCCGAGAGAAGGCGAGAGAGGGCCAACTAATAATCCGAGCCTTTTGGTTGGTTTTATTAGTCCAGCGTATACATTACTAAATAAGCGGACCGATTAGTTTAATCCGGCGCTTATTTAGTACGAGTGAACGCCAAACACCCGCGTCCGTATAACTAGTCATATCCGATCCTTTATCCGATCTGCCAAACATGGCCTAAACATCTATTCCTTTTGCAAATTTGATTAAACATTTTCTCTACAATTTTGGTACTTTAATTTTATTTCATTAGGAGTCTATTCACGTTAGCATTCCCTTTTTTCCTCCTATTTTTATGCATCTCTTATTATGATGATTTAAGATTTTTATTTTTTATTTTTTATTAAAATATTTATTTTAGTAAATTAAATAGAATGTAACAAAACTCGTTCTTAGATACGTTTGGTTATATCGGTACGTTTGATTATAGTGATACATTTAATTACTTGGTCCATTTGGCTTCTTGGTACATTTGAATTTTTGGTACATTTAGTTTTTGGTACATTTGAATTTTTGGTACGTTTGTTTTCAAAACATAAGTTTTATTACTTTTTGTCCAAATAATGAGGAATTACTTTAATTAATTATTTTTTTTTTATAGAAAGAGTCGTTAACAATGTAAAATTTTAAATTACTTTAATTAATTTTTTTTTTATAGAAAGAGTCATTAATCAATGGACAATAGCCTTTTTGTTAATTCAAAATTATATGATTTATCGTTATTATTTAGCATTATCTACAATAATATGGATTTATCTCCGATCAACTAACAGTTGTTCCAGAGGCTTATCTACCAAAAAACAAGACTATCTAGAGCACTGTGTATGAATCAAACATATTTTTAAACATTCTAAAAAGATGAATATTCATTTTAATATAGTTTATAATTGGGTACGTTTTAATTTGGGGTTGGTACGTTTTCGTTTGAGGTTTGTACGTTTTCATTTAATGTTGGTATGTTTCCATTTGGAGTGGGTGTACATTTAGATTCGAAAAGTTTAAATTTTTAGATTTAAATACAGTTGAAATTATTTAAAATATATATCAGATATTTAAATGTAAATTAATTTCAATTAATCTTAAGTAGTTCAAGTTTGAGTATCTTAATCAAATGTTTCAAAAGCTTAATCAAAAACTCAAAAAGCATAAATGTTTAGTCTACAAAAATCTAAAATGAGGCATCTAATTCTAATTTTCTCTAAAAATAAATAATGACTAATTTTTTTTAAAAAAAACTTATATAGAATAATAATACAAAACTATATATTTAATATAAAATATATTGTATATATTAATATGGTTATTGTATTTTATAATAAATCTTTTAGTAATTAAACTTTAAAATTATCAAAATAATTTTTTTCTTAACGGGTCGAAACGGGTTACCCACTTGTTACCTGCGTGTATACCTGTTAAGAACCCGTTAATAATGGGTTCTTAACGACCACCCAATAATAACCCGATAAGTTATCGTGTTGATTCAAAATCTGTTATTTTCGTATCGTTTTCGTGTCATATCATCCTGTCGTGTCTGAAACCTAGTCGTAATACGTGGTTCCAAGTAAGTTCCGTGTTTCATTTGATTTAGATTTTAGTAATATCTTTTAGTTCTCACTTGGACCACAAACGCAAACATCCGGAAGCAAAACAGGTATGTACATTACTTTTCCTTCTTTCAGTTGAAGCCACACACACTCTCTCTCTCTCTCTCTTTTATTTTTCTGTCTGAAACACACAAACCAATGGAAGTGTCACTGGCTACTATTGATGCCGTTTTGGTGGGGATAACAGTAATAATAATTGCAGGGGCATGGAGGTTGCTGAACTGGTTGTGGCTGAGGCCAAAGAAACTGGAAAGATATCTGAGGCAGCAAGGCCTTACCGGAAACTCGTACAGGTTTTACACAGGAGACATGAAAGAAATGTTCACGATGATAAAACAAGCATATTCTAAACCAGTGAGCCTCTCCCATGATATAGCCCCAAGAGTTATCCCTTTCGACTGCCAATTAGTAAACACTTACGGTATGTTAAGCATATATCTTTTCACATCTGCATGTATATATACAATGTTTACTTACCAGAAATAAGAAATGAAAAGATTCGGACTTTTCACTTTTGTGCGTTGTTAAAACACATATAGAATCGAAAAAGTGTGATCACTTTGAAATCTGTACTCCAATAATAGTTGATCTCAGTTTTATTCCTTTTTTCTTCTTGAAATTTATGCTTTTTCTCATTGGCTAAATAGCTAAAATGATCTCTGAGATTTGCATAAAATATCACTTTGATCTCTGAGATTGAAAATCAATAGAAATGGTCTCCGAGATTGTCTACCATCCATCATTTTAATCATTTCGTTAAAAATTTCGTTAAGTGTCTCGGAGCTCTTGGCTGAAAGTTTGGACAATTTTTAAAGCTTCGTAACTCAATCGTTTCTTAACCAAATTCGACCCATAATATATCAAAATGAAGATAGGAAACAATTGAGTTATGAAGCTTTGAAAATTGCCTAAACTTCCGGCCAAGAGCTCTAGGACACTTAACGGAATGATCAAAATGATGGATGATGGACAATCTCATGGACCATTTGTAATGATTTTCAATCTCAGAGACTAAAGTGATGTGTTATGCATGAACATTTTTGCTATTTAGCCTTTCTCATTTGAAGTAAATATGTCAGTAATTTGTACCTTTCTATAATAGTGTTCTCGTACTAATTAACTATAACATAATTAGCTATGGTGCTAAATTATAAATGATATATATCTAGATTCCGAATTCAGATTCATATGCACAACATAATTCAATGTGATAAGACATTTTCAATGATCCGATAAATTTAGTGTCACTTAAGTCTTCACTTGTTGAAGTCGTTGGGAAAAGTCTCAGGTGTTAAAACTAGCTGTGCACTCAAATATCTTAGATAGATCTCCACAATTCATGCTCTTGACTTTTCCTTCTGTTTTTCCTTAATATCTTTGTAAATTTCGGACATATGTGTCGACTCTTGACTTTTCCTTCTGTTTTTCCTTAATATCTTTGTAAATTTCGGACATATGTGTCGACTCTACTCTGGTTATAGTATGATACGTTGAACTTTTATGTTCTTTAAAAACAAAAACTACAGGTAAGAATTATTTTGTTTGGATGGGCCCAACACCAAGGGTGAATATCACTGATCCAGAAGATATGAAAACCATCCTTACAAACATGGATGATTTTCCGAAGCCGGAAGCAAACCCACTTCTCAAGTTACTAGCAACAGGTATTGCACTATATGAAGGTGAGAAATGGGCAAAACACCGAAGAATTATCAACCCAGTATTCCATTTAGAGAAGCTAAAGGTATTATGCATACAAACTTGCCAATATTCATTCAAATTTTTTGGAGATTTTACCATTGATTTAATTAGAATAATTATTTATATATAGGCGAACCTAGAATATCTTATCCACCCACCTCTCTAGTATAAGTGGTCAACATTGTCGTCAGTAAATGTGTATAAATCGCAACACTCATTCATATACCTAGTTGTGTTTGTTTAGGATGTTCATGGACTCAGCCTTAGAGTCCATGGTCTTTCTTTTTGGGAGGATGTTGGTCCTTCTTGGCTTATGTCTTATACTTCCCGATGATTATGTTTTATGTGAGTAATTTGTTGGCATGGGTGATTCGTTTTCCTCCTCCAGGGTTTTTCTCATGTGGTTTACCCGGGGATAGGTTTTTTCCGAGCCACGTATCCTTTGTTTCATGTCTAGTTTGTGTAACCTGTTTGGTTTTTTTTATTAATGAAATTCTTCTGTTACCTTTTGTCTTTAGGATGTTTGAATGCGTACGGAACGAATTTTAGTAGGTTAATAACCATATCCATTTATCTTTAATTATGTATATATGGAAAATATATTGATCGAGCAAATTAGATGTGTATTAAATTATTAATTATGTTTGATATATAATTATTGTTGATAATTTATGTTTTCCTCTTGTTTTCTATAGCGTATGTTGCCTAAATTTTACCAAAGTTGTAGCGAGATGATTGTGGAATGGGAGAGCTTGGTGTTGAAAGAGGGTTCATGTGAGTTGGATGTCTGGCCCTACTTTGACAATATGACAGCCGATGTGATTTCTCGAACCGCATTTGGAAGTAGCCACAAAGAAGGAAGAAAAATATTTCAACTTTTGAAAGAGCAAGCACAACTTGCAATAAAAGTTGTACAAAGTGTCTACATTCCAGGAGCGAGGTAAATTTTCTGTTTTCACATCTTCCAACCTCCAAAGGTTACATAATCAATCCAACACAACCCAATCTCAAAACTTTTGAATACGAATGAGACGTAGTATTATAGTCGGACCCTTTGTTTTTTCTTCATATCAGCATTGGAATTAATAATGCTTTTTTTTGCAGGTTCCTACCGACCAAGATAAACATGAAGATGAAAGAAATTGATAGAGAGATAAGAGCGTTACTTATGGGTATTATAAACAGAAGAGAAGATGCGATTAGGGCTGGCGAAGCCACAAAAGATGACTTGTTGGGTGTGCTTATGGAGTCCAACTTGAATGAAATCAAAGAACATGGCAACAACAAAAAAGTTGGAATGAGTATGCATGATGTAATAGAGGAGTGCAAGCTGTTTTACTTTGCAGGGCACGAGACAACCAAAGTGTTGCTAGTTTGGACAATGGTTTTGCTAGGTCAATATCAGAACTGGCAAGATCGTGCAAGAGAAGAGGTTTTGCAGGTCCTTGGAAGCAACAAGCCAGAATTTGATGGGATAATTCATCTAAAAGTTGTAAGTGTTTTCCATCGAGAAAAACTTTTGAGAGATTGCATCTATTATGTGATTCGTTTTGAGTGCAGAACAGTTTAGTTAAAAGATGACGTGCTTTTAAAAGAAATGAAATGGGTGATCACTCCACTTTTAGCTGAATTGTCATTTTCTCAAAAAGCTATATGACAGGAAATAGTCACACACAAGGTTCAAGTTTGTATATATCAATCTATAATGTTTGGGTTTTTCTATAGCATACGCAGTGTATGGAATTGGAATTCAGTGTGTTTAAATGAGAAAAATTGGATTCAAAATGCAGCTATACAAATCCAACTAAATCGTCCAATGCACTGATCATCCCATACCCTGGTGCATTCTATTGTTTCCTCTATGTTATTAATATAAAACTTACTTGGTTGTGTGTGTGTGTGTGGGTGTGTGTGTGTGTATCTAATGCATGATTTCCCAGGTGACCATGATTCTGCATGAAGTTCTTCGATTATACCCAGCACTTACTGTGATGACTCGAACCACAAGCAAGAAAACACAACTTTCAAAATATTCATTACCAGCTGGAGTTGAAGTTGCCTTACCCACCCTCCTAGTTCACCATGACAAACAACTGTGGGGTGATGATGCACATGAGTTCAAGCCGGAGAGGTTTTCGGAAGGCGTTTCGAAGGCAACAAAAAACAAATTCATGTACTTCCCTTTTGGAGGCGGTCCGCGGAATTGTATCGGGCAAAACTATGCAATGGTGGAAGCAAAATTGGCCTTATCGTTGATTTTACAGAACTTTACTTTTGAGCTTTCTCCATCCTATGCTCATGCTCCTTCTTCAAATCTAATCATTCAGCCTCAGTTTGGTGCTCATATCATTTTACACAAACGTTGATAACTTATGTGTCAGAAGTTCTCTCTGTATTGTTGAACATAGTGTGTAGTAGCTAGGAGAAGGATGAAACGTAATTTGATGCAACGTACGTACGATATGTAACCTTAAGATGAAATTTTCCCCAACTACTTCTAAGCAAAGGGGAACCGCATATGTCTTGTGGATATAATGAAGCCCGCACTCAAAGAGGTAGACAAGGATATTCTCAGAGTTTTCTACAAGCTATACTGCATAAATTAGTTTCTAGAGTTAATTTGTAATGCTTTTAAAAATAAATGGAGGAAGAAGAAAATGTTATGAAGTATCTCCATTTTAACTACAATAGGTGGTTTTGGAGAAACCCTAATCACTATATATAGGTTTGTCCCTGGTCTCACAAAATGTGTTATATTCAACGCAAAAAGCTGTCCGTAGCTTAGAGAGAGTAGAAGACTGTCTTCGTAAACCCTAGCATCCGTGTCTTCTTCAAATGCAGGTAAGTTGTCTTCTTCAAATGCAGGTGAGTTGTCTTCTTCGAATGCAGATGCAAACTCTACTGTGATCCTAGACCCATGTTTTTCATTTTGTTAACTTCTTACATTCCAACATTACATTCTTGCCAGATCAAGCACCAAAGGTAGTGGTCGGTCATGGGGAAACCATATACAAAAGCAAGATAAAATTTTTGAAGGCATATTTGTGGATTATGATAAGTGTAGACATCAAATAGACTGTGAGTGTGTGCCATGTCAGCTAAATATAGTTGAGAACTGTTGGTAGTTAGCTGAGTTGTTAAAAGTTAGTTAGAGGTGAGCTGTCAAAGTGTAAAATACTATATATAGCATATCTTGTAAACCTTTACATTTTTATGAAAAGTAATCTGAAAAGTCTCAAACATTTCTTTCATTCTCTCTGTCTTTCTTCTTTGTAAATCTTCATCCACAGTTCTTCATTTTTTCATCTTTTACAATGTAGTTAATATGGTATCAGAGCCACCAAGGCTCACGCCATGGATCTTGGTGGTTGATTTCTCTTCTATCTTTCTTCGTTACTTTCTTTCATTTCCGCGTATTCATATTTCTTATTGTCTTTCTGTATTACCTTCTTTGGCTGCTCGATGGTCCTTTTCTTCTGGATTTTCTTGAATCTATTGCGAAAATTTCCATGGAGAACAGGAATCAAGAACCTCAAAAGTTACTATGAAGGCTGCATACCCGGTTCATTAGAACTTGGTCAAACAGAGCAACCGCAGTTAGTATTGCCTAGAACTTGAAGAAAGAACTATGAAATTGCAGTTCAAGAAACGACGCCATGACAGAGCACCCTTTGGATCTCAGCACAGTGGAAGAGTCTTGATTTGATTAATCGGTGTTACAGTTCGTACCTCGTCACCAAAACGTGTTCGTCACCGCTTTGATTTCTTTATTGCGTGATTTCTTTCTTCTGGTGTTGTCCGGTCTTGATTCTTCCGCTGTTATCGTCTCCAAGGGTTGTCGTAGAGGTGCGAAGTTGGAACGATGGAGTGGCAGTCTTCGTAAATTGCTATTGGATGTCTCCGAAATCAGAGTGTTGGATTCTTCTGGGTTGCTCAGTGTCTCCGTGATTGTTTTAGGTGTTGTTATTCCTTTAATTCGAAGATTATAGTCAATTTTTGATTTCTGGGTTGCTAAATTCTCAAGTTGTTGAAGTGGGATATTTCTGATTGATCTGGGATATATGTGTTGATTTGGGTGTTTGTGTTCATCTGCATATATTGTATTGGATATGTTGATGTGTAGAAATACGAAGGTTTGTAGTCAAGAAAGTGTCAATCTTTCCAAAAAGTGTCATTCTTTCTGCATCAACAACGTGTGGGTATAAGAAAGTGTCATTCTTTCTTCTTTAATTCAAAGTGTCATGATGTCAGGTTGTTTATTGTATATGTTTTCCAAGATAATTTTTTGAAGGAGTTTCTGCGATTCTGATGATCTGGTGAAGACATTGGATGTTTGGTGATCTGAAATGGTGCTGTGTGGGTCATTGGAGATTTGGTGGTACGATTTTGGTAAATCAGGTGAATTCGTTTACTGGTTTTGTTTTATAGAATGTTGCATGTTGACTTCATCATAAAACTGGGGTGAAGGGTCAGACTGTGATCCTGGACTGGTAACTGCAGCATTGCTTGGGGTTCGTACGAGTAGGATTGCTGGTGGTATCTTTGGGGTGTTCATTGTTTGGAAAATTGTTGAGACACAAAGCCATATATGTTTCTTGCCTATGAAAATTGTTGATATGTGGAGTCATTCAGTTGATTCAGTGGTGATTCTTTCTGCTGTCAGGTCTTGATTGTTTGCCAAGATAATTTGAGTCAATGCATCTGGAATTTGAGTCGGCGAATTTGGTTTTGAGTCAGTGCATCTGGGTTTTCTCGACATTGCTGGATTTCTCAGGTTATATGTTTCAATTCCCTACAAAAGTGTATGATTCTTTGATTTTGTGAAGTAGTCCATTGATTTCTTTGCGGCACGAAGCCATTTCAAGTTTGTTTCTTTGGGCACGAAGCCATTTCAAGGTTGTTTGTTGTTTGGGCACGAAGCCATTATTCTTTGTTTGCGGCACGAAGCCATTTCAAGTTTGTTTCTTTGGGCACGAAACCTTTACTGTTTGTTTGCGGCACGAAGCCATTACCGTTTGTTTGCGGCACAAAGCCATTTCAAGATTTTTTTTTTTTTTTTTGGCACGAAGCCATTATTCTGTATAGATTAGTTGATTGAAGTTTGTGGGCACGAAGCCATGTTTTCTGTAAAGATTAGTTGATTAGAGTTGTAGCTGTTGAAAGGCTTGGTTTGTAGGGGATTGTAAAATTCTCCATCTACTGCTGGCATTACTTGTTGGGCAAGTGACATCCTTTGGTGGAGAGGAGACTCCATTTTCCCATCTTTTGGTGAAAACAAGGAACTTAGAAATCTTTGGAGCATCAGACTTGATAGAACCACCACGAAGAGATTGATTGTGCAATTGAGAGGGCTGCTGTTGTTCAACTTTGGTTCAGTTTTTTTTTTTTAGACATTGCTGCAATCTCAAGCTTGGTAAACCCAGCTGAGATTGAGGGGGATGATAAGTGTAGACATCAAATAGACTGTGAATGTGTGCCATGTCAACTAAATATAGTTGAGAACTGTTGGTAGTTAGCTGAGTTGTTAAAAGTTAGTTAGAGGTGAGATGCCAAAGTGTAAAATGCTATATATAGCATATCTTGTATTTGATGGTCCAGTTTTTCTAACCCTTTTCCCTACAAAAATGCTAATAGAGAGCACTGCTATTTTTCCCGTCTCCCTTCATTTATCTCTGTGCAATGAAAAATGTTTGAAAACTTTAAATTTTAACAATAAGGACAAAATAAAGATTAAAATGAATAGTATCATGGTTGACTTGATTTTTTAATGTAAAAATATGATTTTTCGTTAAAATAAACAGTACTCGGAACTTTTCGTTAAAATAAACAGTACTCGGAACTTTTCGTTAAAATAAATAGTACTCGGCACATTGTGAACCTTTAGATTATTTTGAACGGTCGGATTTAAAAGTATATTTTCGCAGGTAAAAAAAACATGCAGAGGATACAAATCTGATCGCTGTGCAACAGTGCAAAGAGGACTCCCTTATCTTTTCAATACCGACCCTTTGTTTCGTCAATTGTCGGCAAAACTGCGTCTGGCTGACCTTTTGGCCTCAGAACTCTCTGCTCCCCCGCCAGTAAACCACCCACTCCCACCGTCCTCCGCCACAGTCAAGCTTCCGGCCTCTGATCGCCGCCAAGAGAGTATCAGATGCAGAAATTGGGAGATTTCAAGCTTCCCCAGTTCTTCAATTACCCTCCGTACTTCACACTCCAACCCGTCAGAGACACCCGCGAGAAGCAGATACAGCTATGGAAGGACCTCATCCTCAACTACTGCAAAACCCACCACATATTCGTCATCGGATTGGAAGACCAAGACTTTCCGCTCTTCTCGAACCCCGCGATCGAGCGATCTCTCACCTACGAAGCCCGGGAAGCATTCCTCTCGGCGTTGGTGGCGCAGGGCCAGGCGGAGTGGCTGGATAAGAGCCGCCGAAAGTGCCTTGTGCTATGGCATCGGATTCAGGACTGGGCTAATATTGTCCTGGACTTCGTCAAGGACAATGGGTTGGAGGATAGTGTGATGACGGTTGAGGAAATCCGAACTGGGATTGAATCGAGGGGGACGGAGCTTCATGGGATTGATCGGACGGTTCTGATGAGGGCTTTGAAGATGCTGGAGCAGAA
>JADOBS010299803.1:0-10061 GCA_015708375.1 Cydonia oblonga | reverse complement strand
TGCATGCCTGGTGATTTTCATTCTTCTGTCATCATATCATCACAAGAATGTGAGTCAAAAGGTGAAACATCTTTATCGTATGAATGATATCTCGTCAAGTGGAGTTTATTCTGCACATGTTAGCTTTTTGGCTGGATATTGTGTCTTGAAATCTTGGATTCAGTTAAGAAAGAGAGATTGAATAGGTGTTTGTCCTTGTATATCATGCCTTTAACTTCTTGGTCTGAAAATCTTTGTGGCGTGGCTGATAGTTCAAAATGATGATAGAGATGTTAAAGAATGATATTTCAGTACTACGGAAGGTTGGTCTAATTGTTCAAAGATAAAGACGATGGATTCCTTTCTGCAGAATAATAACCATCCAAGAATTCTAAAATTGAAGCAACAATGGTCACTTTGATCTTGCGGTCTGAAACAATCACACATGAAGTCTTACCGAGCTGTGTGATGTCATTGGTTCCTACAATCATTATCTTACCCTAAATCCTTTAGTTAAACAGACTCCTTCAAGATGGAGAATCTGAACCGATCTTTCATGAATCAGCTATGTCCATTATAAGGTTTAATGTGAATGTTTTGATTGAGAGACAAATTGTTTGGACAAGAGCAATCTCTGGGAAGCTGTATTAGTTGCAATATGATCTGATAAGCTCTAATAGATGTTTCTTGAATCAGCTAAGGTGTTTGGACAAGATAGAGAGGTGTATATGTGATCAGACAAGTTACAAGCCTTTGTTACGAAGTAGGATAAATTTCATCTTACTTGCAATGCAGCTAAAGCTCAGGACTGCTTTATTTGGATATATGGTAGAATGACTTCAAGTTGTAATCGGGTGACGGATCTATTTGATGGAAACTATCAATCTGCAGTTGAATATTAAAGTTTTTGGTCTGAGAAAATAAGTATTAACTGTTGCTAAGCACAAACTTCGGCTGGGGTGTTTTATTTATCTTCTTGTTTTGGTATTGGCATTTATGCAAAAAAGGATGCAAAAAGTGTTTTTCGCATTACGCTTGTATATTTCTGCTGGAATTTTTTTTTTCTTTTTTGACGGAAGGACATACTAGTGGTCTATTCATCATAGATAGTACAATGGATCGTCGGATAAGCAATAGCTTTAAGTGAGCTTATGATATGGCAGTCCAGAATACTTGATGATATAGAAATTCCCTTTGCACTTAAGAGTGCTTTTAATCCAATTAATGCATACTGATATTGTAGCTAAATAAAATATTTTCTAATGCTTACTTATTAACTATGATCAATACAAAGTTTTACTGAACCAACGATATAGATTTATGTAAATTTTCTTGTTTTGTTTAAAGAATTTGAATGCGACGTTGTAATGACTTTCTTGTATGAATCAGGACCATTCTTGCAAACTTAAATTGCAAAGTTCAGCCACTTATGCCAAAAAGCTGAATAAGAAGTTTGCACCGGATATTTGGGATTCTGTAACTGCTCATGCAAGGACACCAAATGTCAAATGTTTATCTGCAAAGAAGCGAAAAGTTGTTCAAACATCCAAATCGTTTCCAAAGCATAAAAAACCAGTGTTTGCCGTTCACAGCATTCTCAAGAATCATGATGTTTGTGGGCAGAACTCCACTTATTGCGGCATGCAAAGTAATAGTCAATCAAATCCTTGTGATATTCAACATTCAGAAAGGCATGTTAAATTTTCTGGGACGGATCACAAACTTAGTCCGAGGAATAATGGAGTGTCTTCCTTTGAGAATAATTCCGATTCCCTCGCTAGTTCATCTGAGAAGGACCAGTCTTCTGACAGTAATAAAGAAGCAGCCCCCATGGAAGTACACAGAAGAAAAAATGATGTTTCAATTGACACAGATATTGGAACCGAGTCTTGCAGCGTAATCGAAAGGAAGGAATTGCCTATAATTCCTGATCATGTCGATATTCCAAGTTTTCTGAGGCCACATATGACTCATCAAGAAAAAGTAAATCAAATGCCAGATAAATCTGTGCCTTCAAGTAGTTTTGCGGCTGAAGATAATAATTTGAGGATGTTCAACCAAGGCTACCTACCCCCCACACATAGACCTGCAGATTCTCACTTTCCAAGACCGATATTTGCTCCAGAAGAATCCCGTGTAAGTACTCAAGGAGCTCCTGTTTCCAGAGATTTTGAGCCCCGTGGAAAGATGATTGATCGTGTCGTACATCCTATGCACGGAGTTTCTGCAATGAGTTCAAAGGAAAATACAGGAGCATTTCCTGTCCCTTCTTCAGCTAGTTTCATTTTCAATGAGAAAGCAAAGGGGAGGTTTCCATTCCTGTCACAATCTGAAATCGATAAATTCAGCGATTGTGGTCTGCACTCCCAATTATTATGTCCACCCATGGACTTGATGGGTGGCTCATATCCCTTTCCGGAGTGGAAACAAAGAACAGTTGCATATAGGGAAAGGTGTGCAGATGAGGACTTTGTTGGCTTGCCTCTCAATTCACATGGTGAGCTAATCCAGTTGAGGAAGTCGAATGCTACACCAGGGTCCTCCAATGGCTTGCCTACACAGAATTTTACCCACTTGACAAGGATCAGTAGCTTACCGAC
The DNA here is from genome assembly GCA_015708375.1 of Cydonia oblonga. Lineage (NCBI taxonomy): Eukaryota > Viridiplantae > Streptophyta > Magnoliopsida > Rosales > Rosaceae > Cydonia > Cydonia oblonga. The sequence continues at coordinate 7,482 of JADOBS010299803.1, read as the reverse complement.
GCAGAATTTTACCCATGTAACAAATACAGGAGATTGTTCGACTGCATGCAACAAACATTATTTGGAAGGAGAACTTCCAAATGATCGGTTGAACTTCTTTCCTATGCAGAATTGTGTTAAACAGAATCCTAGGTCACATATTCGAGATTTGTTCGGTGCTACTTACTTGCAAAGTACTCAAAGAGCAGATATACATCAGTTTGATTTTGAGAGTGGAAGCAGCCACTCTTTTCACCCTCTTGTTTCAGACCGCAACCTGATGAATGTCTCTATCAGTGGACGCGGACAATTTGACCAGGTGAAGAACCAAAAGATAGGTGGAATGATCTCTAAGGAAAATTCAGGCCACACACCATTGGGTGTGAATCAACCAACAATGCGGTTAATGGGAAAAGATGTGGCAATTGGTAAAAGTAGCAGAGAGATTCAAGGGTTTGAGGATGGAACATTGTGGACGGATAAGGAAATTATAGCAGAGCATTGTCCTTCAAGTACTGCCTTAAATACTTTGTCGTTGAACAGGAATTTCCAGCAAAACTGGTTTCCATGCACAGCATCGGGGAAGTTGAAAGAACCTGCTGCACAGTCGTTTGAAATTCACCGAGAACATGCCCCACAGCAAAATTTAATGATGAAAGCTCCAGAGTCCAGATTTTCCCACGCTTACTGCAACTGGCAAAGCCATTCCATGTTTGAAAATGGCAGCCTTACCGCCAACAGAAGTCCAAGTTCTAATTTGATCCGTTTTGCTCAGATGCCCACTTCACCTGCAGTGTTTAATGGGGCACCTAAATTCCGAGAGCAATTCATGTCTGGAGCTGAATCTCTACAATCCCTACAGTTTGGCTGTCAACTACCGATATTATCTGCTCCTCCTAGTACCTGTGGGCATGGGGTTTTAAGACCTGCTGAACTCAATTACAAGCAGAATCCACCTCATTTTGCAAAATCATCATTCGGCTTCCCTTTCCTGAATCCTGAATGTAGAGACAATAATGTGGAGTCATCATGGTTTCAGAGCTCCTCTATGGGCATGCCCCCTTGGTTGTTACATGCAACACTGCAGGTAAACCCCCCAAATGCAGCTTCTCAATCTTTTCCAAATGTGAATAGCAGACACCATCAACATATTATGCCGAGAGCTAACTTTTTTAACGAGCATCATTCGTCAGAAATTTCTTATCCTTGCAATTTCATGACCTCTCATTCCCAAGTGAGGGAGAATGCACCTACTCTGGCGACTACAGCTATGCCTCCTCTTGCTCGAGCTGTTCAAGGAGTAAATCTACAACCAACATCTGGTACCGACATGGACAGAAACAGAATCAAGATCAAAGACAGATTAAAAACAAAATCTTTCAGTATCAAAGACCCATATCCCTTCAAGAAAACCAAGAGACTGGCAGTGAAAGCTGTAGATTCAACAAAGGCCGCCAACATGTTGCACTTAGAAACACAAGAAAAGTTGAGTGCTGCTGCAGGATCATCTAGAGGGAACATTTTAGATGAAATGCAGTCTAATTTGAGAGCACTTGACCTCGACTCAAGTTGGAAGAAAGCAAGCGATTTGGGTTGCAGCCAACACGACGTTCAAAATGATGGATTCAAAACCTTTGGAGTTGAGTCTTCCAAAATGGACGGCGTTGTGAGAAGTACAGGCCCCATTAAACTTTGTGCAGGAGCAAAACACATCATAAAACCCACTCCAAATGTGGATCAGGATAACTCCAGGTCAATCCGTTCAACAATCCCCTTTGTTGCAGTAACTAATGGTTTCAGAGAACCACAACCTCAGAACAAAACAACAAAGATTTACAGGTTTTAGAAGTAAGTCTTCTTAAATGGATATACGTTCCTTTCCGCCGCATCATTTTTTTTTATTTTTTTTATTTTTTATTTTGTGTCAGATGCTTATAAACATCACATTTTGTGAATGCTAAAGGTTCACTGCTTAGGCCAGGATACAACAATGTTCATGCATGAATGCCAGAAGCAGCATTGTTCATAGGATTTCAGGTTGTTGCGCTTGCAGTAACACTTGCCAAATTAACCGTTGAAAACTTATGTATTTTCACATCTATTTCTTAAGCCATGTTACGATCTCCACTGGGATCTGTAAAATATGACATTTTAGCTTATATGCTTTATCTTACAATTTTATTATTATTTTTTTGCTTTTTCCGGCCGAAGTTAAGATTCCTGTTTTCTTGAGTATATGTAATTTTCGAAGTGCAAAAATTCTAGTCCCTCCATGAGCAGGAAAATTTTTGGCCTTTTTTTAAAATATTTTTTTTTCCAAGATTTTGGTATACTGCAATAGAATTCTCACTTTTGCTGTATTTCTCAAAGTACATTTATCAACATGCATTTTCTCCAATACTTGAGAGAAAATAAAGCATATATAAGCTTCCAATTACATTAATCATGAAAGAAAGTTGCAAAGACTAGAATGCACATCTCTTCTATATGTTTGTAGCTACATAATTGCTGCATCGATCAGTACCTCCTAGCTTCTTTTTCAGCCTGCGTATTTGATCACAGATTCATTAGTGAACTTAATCTTTCTTAGAAAGAGATCAGTAGATATTAATTCTTTGATGATGATCGCAATTAGTGTTTGTACATACCGCTTTGACGACTCTTTCGAAAGCATCATCTCCATGTTGATTGATGAAGCGTTCGACGGACTTCCTTGCGTCGAGGCTCATCATTTGGAGGACCTTCTTCTGACCCGCTGTATAGTTTGAGCTCGTCATATCCATTCCAAGCTTCACGTACTTCCTCACAACGTTCTCATAAATATAGGCTGCCCCATTGAAAATTGGCAACACCAACCAAATGCAAAATAACAGCTTCGTATACGGCCATATTGGAATCCTATACACGCCAATTTCCAAATAGATATAGAGTTTAATCAATAGTTGCATGGATAGTTATTAGAAAAATGTATATATCAAAATAAAGAGAAATGATTTCCAGATTCTATTTTTCTAACAGTTGGAATGAATAAATACAAGCAGAATCAAGAGACAAAAACAAAGAGATCGATGAGTGAAGAAAGTGAAAATGAAAGTGTGGAAATTATCTCCCTAAAATAAATGCGCATGCATTATTTTGTTGACATACCAAGCTAGGACTTTCCAGCAGGATAGTTCGAATAAGGTTATGAAAGAGTATATAACCCAATATGTTAGCCACTGCTGATCGTCGAGTGCTGAAGGGCTCTCGATTGCTCTCATTGATGCATACCTGTTCATGCATGATCACCAAATGGAACTAATAAATATATCAATAAATTAGTCAATCAATTCTAGCTGATTATTGCCCTTTTTCGTTGATTATTAAGAATTTACTTACAATGGATAAAGAAGCATAAGGCCTGGCCTGCAAGAAGATCAAAAGCAAAATTCTCAAGATTAATCGGTACGTAGAAATGAAATATCAATTAGTAAGTTCCGTTATGATATAATAAAATACACATGTGTATATATGTTCGTTAATGCATGTTATTATTCATATTTCTTGGATATATTTTAAAAAATTACCCATAATATTAACAATATTGGAAGCTTGAAACCTTCAAACTATATATTTAGTTAAGATCGTGAAAACTTGCAGGTCAAATAACTATATAAAGTTTATAGATTCAAAAAGTACCCTATCCACCATGGTAGGGTAGCTAATAAAAAATTACTTTAGATTGGTCTTCAAAAAAAAAATGATGTATATTTCAGATCATCTTACTTATTGTAGCAATCACACGAATATATGTGTTGTCTAAGGCTTTAATGTGACATGAATTTAACCAAATACATTTCATGCATACATCTATATTGTACGTTCTTTATACTCTCTTTTTTTTTTTTTTTACTGATACATACGGTACTATTTTTGTAAAATATCTTTGCAAATATATATACACACACATACCAAATCAAGATTAACATATAAAGATGAAGCCGTTTGTGCTTAATTACTTATTTATCCATGAAATGGAAGTTGACATTTTTCAGACGAAGACACCATCCATATAAAACTTTTTCCGCACTTTTTTGTAATAGACATGCTTGTCACATTAGTATCAATGCATGGAGGATATGATAAAGCAATTATTAAAAAAATAATAAGAATAAAAACAGATGATGATATTTTAGGTGGGTCTTTTGCTAAATACCCGATTATTGTATCCAAATTTTTAGCAATGGCTCCAAGAACACCCATGCTGAAACACTACAATTTGATCTGGTCCGGCCGCGCACTCGTTTCTTCTTAAAAATTAATCCTGAAATATATGAACAATAATTTCCTGAGAAAATGAGTCGATGATGGGAAGTACAAGTAAGTCGTGTATTTAAAGGTCTGTGGATTGTTGAGGTTGATTTGATGAAGCCAAGTAAAGAATTTTTGCCCCATCAAAGGGTTTTCTTTTGGTGATCTCAATGGCATTGGCATAGATACCTTAGCTAGCTTTTCTTTCTCTTGAAACTTTTCTCCTTTTTCAAAGCTACTTTTACTTGCGTTAGCATCTTATAACATACACATGTCAGTTTTTATTTATCATATATGCATAACATACGTATTAATTGGTTATAAAAAAAAAAAGGATAATAATTATAAAGACTGGTGTTTATTAATTAGTGATGAACTCATGAATTAAAGGTTTTGAAAGACCAAGAAGACCCCAATAATCACAAGCTTCATGCTGCAAACTCATGAACTTGTATTGATTCCTCTAATGTTCAATACGCTGCATGCTTATTATATGCATGTTAAGGTTAATAGCTATATGGATTTAATTAGTACAATAAAATGCATGCTATTAAAAAATAAGATCCAAAACACACACTCAATTGATGAAGAAATTTGCATGTAAATATGTATCTTTTGATTAAAGAACGTATTTTTATTTTTTATTTTTTATTTTTTATTATCATGATCACATTCAGTCTCGCATACTCATTAGGTGATTAGTTAATGCGAGAAAACAAGTAAACACATTGCATATGAATCTCTCTTAGTCGGTTACATATGATTTATATTTACTTTAGAAAGAAAGAAATAATGAAAAAAGGGGATTAAAAAGTTAATAAAAAGGAAAAAGCAAAAGAAAATAGAGCAAGCAAACCCTTAAGGTGAAGTGTAGGTAATAAAAAGCGACAAGGCATGTGATGGACAAGCAAGTAGGGCAGGGAACAACAACGACAACATGTCATTATTTTTTGGAGGCAGATTGTCTACCCAGCCCTTCCTATGTCTTTTTATTTTGTGTGATCATGGTTAAATTACATCACTATTTTATATTAATTTTTTTATAAAGATAATAAGACAAAAAATAATAAGAATATAAAATATTGAAGTAACTTAACCGTGACCACACAAATAAAAAACATGAGAAGACACTCAAACAGGAGGACAGACAATCTACCTCCTTGTTTTGTGGTCCAAAAACAGTAGCCTTCCTTAATAATTCCAAAAGCTTTCATCATTACATGTACTCTCCTTATTTTGTGGTCCAAAAACAGTAGCCTTCCTTAATAATTCCAAAAGCTTTCATCATTACATGTACTTCGTGCATTAACTTTAACTTGATGTAACTCCAACATGTTATGTTAAGTAAGACCTAAATTAGATCCAAGGATATGTTATGTAAGCCCTAAATTAGACCAAATTATATACGTTGAAGAATGTTAGCTATCTTTTTCATTTTTTTTTTTTGGCTTTTTCACTTTTTTTTTAAAAACAGTATATTTGTTTGCTTGCTTACCATCATTCATATGGTGGTTATATATAAATAAAAAAAAAATCTATTCATTACACTTTAGATAAACAGAGACATTTAGATGATTGTTACGTTACGCTTGTTGAGTTGAGCCTACTTGCTTATAGTTCAGTTAACTAATACACTCCTACTTGAAAGCTACAAATGGAGATTACGAGCTGACAAGTATTTAAAAGAAAAGGAAAGTTTTTGAAATGAGTTGAAAAGCGGAGCAAATGGAGGAGGAGTTGGCTTGTTTGTTGCAGCACACGTTAAACTAGAAAGTTTATATTCTAAACTACAGTTCTTTCCCTTTATACCCTAAAAGTCAATTTAAATTTTTTAAAATATAATAAAATTTTCGAATTTGGAGGCCACCAACTAATGTCTCGGCCTACTCTCTTCCCAACCTTTGTTCTTCCTGACGAAAAAATAAAAAAAATACCTTCCCTCTCCGTCTTCCTCCCCGTGTCGCTGCCGTGGCCCCGAGATTGTGTTATGATCCCACATCGGCTACATAAGAAATTATGTAGTGGTACTTAAGTGTAAGGGATCATTCCACTTATCAAGCTAGTCTTTTGAGTTGGGTTCTTTCCTTGAGCTCGAGTCCTAATATAGGTATCAGAGTCTAGGTTCCCGATACTACTGGACTTGGCAACATGGTGTTGCCTTGGGAGTATGAGCTCCCAAGGGACTTGGTGACGGCGGACTTGGCGACATGGTGCCGTCTTGGGCGTCGGATCTTTTGAATAGTGATGTAATGTTATGATCCTCCATCGACTACATAAGAAATTGTGTAGTGGTACTTAAGTGCAAGAATCTTCCCATCTATTACGCTAGTCTTTTGAGTTGGGCTCTTCACTTGGACTTGAGTCCAAACAGAGAGCAAAGGTTGGGGAAGTGGAGAGAGCGAGAGACGTGGTGTGGAGAGAGCGAGAGACGTGGTTGGTGGGCCTCAATTTTAATTTTTTATTATTTTTTAAAATAATCATAAGGGTATAGAGGGAAAAATACAAAATATAATTTCAGGACATTAATTTTTTAGATCATGTATAAGTGTATTTCACGTGTCAAAAAGGTGAGTGCGAAAGACACAAAATAAAAGGTAAACGGGGAGGTAGCTAGAATTCCTCATATACGTATCATGTTGCACTTCTAGTGCATGGCAGCCACTCTATATCTTCATGTTTGGGACATTTGTTTCTTTTCTTTTTTATTTTGTTGTCAAAATGCTTGGTATTATTTGATCATAATTGAGATCGTAATATGCTTCAATATAACATTCCAAACTTTTACTGAGAGAATACCAATAACTCTTTTTGGAACTTGTAAGTAGAATGTATTTATATGACATACAAGTTACAACGAATTAATTATAAAATGACACAGACAGAAGGGGAGCTAGAATTTAATGTATGAGGAGGTCGAAAAAAAAAAAAGAAAAAAAAAAGCGAACATAAAGAAAATTTTCAATTTTTCAATATTAGAAGTATGTATTACATGTGGAAACATATCAAATTGAACATATACGTGCAAAGAAAAATGATAAACTAGAAATATTTGATTTTCGAAAAGCCCCACTCTTTGACTTAAAAAATAGCGAGTTTGACACTCATAAGTCGATGTTCATAATTCTGAGCTTTACAAATTTTGGCATTCAATTTGGATGGTAAAATAATAAACTAGGAATGGATACCCATTCTCCTAAGATTTTTTATTTATTT
>JADOBS010299802.1:0-10061 GCA_015708375.1 Cydonia oblonga | reverse complement strand
TAGATTTAACATTCTACCTATTGATATATCATGAATACAATTGTTAAGAATGAGTTTTCAAAATTGCAAGTGATATTGTGAACTTATTCAAATCATATTAGAGAAAATACATCTACTTTGATATTCTTGTATTTTCCTTTCATTTTCGTTGTTCTTGTAAGTTGTGTGGTTTCTTTATCTTTGAGGTTTTTATTCATAACCTTAGCAAGAAGAGGCCCAGATTCTATATAGACCGACTGATTAATTTATTTATGGAACATGATGGGATGAAGTAAAAGCTTTCTGGGAAAGATTCAAGTTTCAAAAATGCTTGTTTTCATTATTCGTATGAATTGATTGTTTGTAGAACTAAATTGTAAAAGCATTTTTGTAATATTTGAATTTATTTATTTTTTAAATATTTTACCTATTGGGCACAAAAACAAAATTGTGCTAACATGGCTTAGAAAAAGTCAGTGTTGTCATAACTGTCAAAACTGAGACACAAAAGAACCCCTATTTGTGTAGAGCTTTTTGGGCATGAAAGACCATATTGTGCCCAATGGTCAAGGGTGACACCCATAGAGGGCACAAACACAAAGATAGTAGCTGCATTGTTGCTATTGGTCTATGGGGACAAATTGGACTTAAAAACTGTAAACTAGACTAAACTTACACAAATAAGAACTAAGGGGGGATTTGGGATGAATTTTGAACTAAAACAACTAAATTGCAAAAACAAAGTGAATTTGGACGAAGATTGGGTGAAAGGTTAGCTAGATGGTCCTTCTCCACACATGACACATATGCATACAAATCGATTTCCAGTTATTATTCCTATAAACCATGAATGACAATGCCCCAAATTAATTGTGAATGCACTAATTAATTCTCAGATTTTCCTAAATTCATTGAATTCGACTCAGCAACACAACCAAATTATTCTTATCAAGTTCCCTATATGAACTGCATGATAGAGATACATATGAAAGATCATTAAGTTCTATGAAAATCACAAGCATTGACAAGGCATTCGCAACTATGAACTGCATGATACTCCTGCCAGGAATTCACTTAATGCGATCGTGACTAGCAACCTCCACTACTTATAAATATAAGTTCATAACGATTAGGTGAAATTCCCTTATATTTTAGCATCAAATCCCTGCATGCAAACCAAGTATGCATCCTTAATCAACACACAAGAATAAGTTATCAATCAAACAGATAAGTAAATCGCATTCATGTTTTACGAAACAATAATGGAAGTAATCAATTTATATAAAACATATGATCAATGCTTCAAATTCACCTTTAGCTAAAAATAAATTTAGCTAAACATGATCGTCATAACTAAATAAAAACAATCTAAATTTAACATTGAAATCAAATAAGGATAGAAAGAACTCTGAGACACACTCCAGCAATGGCAGATTCGGCTCCTTCTCTAGATGGCAGATTTTGCTCCTCCTCTCCTTGCAAGCACGGCTCAAAATCTCTAGTAAATTGTCTGGATTATTTCTCATAAAGATTTTGATACGTTCACAATCACCAGCGAAGGCAAAACCATGCTTTACAAGTTTTGATGCAGAAACTAAACTCCTTAAAGAAAGTACATAAAGCACATCTGAAAGTTCTAAATTAAAACTACTTGATAACTTCAGCTTGAGGTTGCCTATTTCTTCCACAGCCACCTTATTCCCATTGCCAACATAGACTTGAAGAACTTTGTTTCTTGTTGATGTGACCCCTCTTGTAAAATCCTTCAATGAGTTGGTGATGTGAACCGAGCTACTAGTGTCAAACCATGAAGAATTTAGAGAGACGTCAACAAGATTAGTTTCAAAACAAACAAAGATTTTGAAAAAATACCTTTAATTTTCCAACTCTTGAGTTTCTCATTCTCTTTTCAAATGCTCATTTTTTTTTTTTTTTTTGCAAAGATAGGCCTTATGTTGTCCATTATTTCCTTATGATTCTCTAGTCCTTTAGAGGAGGAAACATTCATGGCAGTACTAATAGAGGGATTCGATTTGGGAGTTTTACATGGTTGAAACATTGCCTTCTTGTTAGCATGTATCAGATTTACAGAGTTGAGGTTGGTTGAGTTTGATCCTTCCTTCTTCCTAAGCACAGACTGAAATGTGTTCATTTAGTAACTACTTCTCGTTTTCAGCGTTGTAAGTGACTTTCAACTTATCAAAGCGCTAAGGAAGTAAGGTTAGTGCGATGTGAACAATGAAAGCATCATCCACAGGTACAACCAGGTCTTTCAGTTTTGTTGCAGTGTCCACGAGTTTGAGAATATGTTCCCTAACACTCTTTGAACTTTTATGCCCACTACTTCCAGGAAATCATTGGCCTTGTCACATGCAGCAATGCCTCCTCACTGTTTCACGCATTCTGTTGGCCTTCTCCCATTTCTCATGTTTGACTCTTTGTTCTGTAGTTAATGTTGGTGTCAATGCAGCAGGTTCTTCCCTCAGTGCTAAATCAAGGTCCATCAGTCCCAGGAGAATCTCAATATCTTGCTTCCATTTATTGAAGTTTCCTTCATTCAATGGTTCAAAGAAGGACAACCTCATTGTAGAAGCATTCACTGATGCAGTCATGACAAGTATAAGTGATATACACATGAAATCAAACATGCTTGTTTATATCACACTTTTGAGCAAGAGTTACAAACTGCTGTTTAACCTTTATTGCATATATTTAACTGTTGTAATGCATTATGTCACAATAATCTTAAGCCTATCGAAATGATTATTGAAAGGTCAACTAGGAATGATTCATTAAATTTAAGCCTTATGCAATTTATACATTCTCTTCTTTGAGAGAAAAACGTGAACAGGCTTCTATTCTTTATAAACCCTAATCAGTTTAATATACATTTTCTTCACTTTGGTGAATAATGAATGTATTTATTAAAGGACTTAGTTTTCAAACACGAGAATCAACTTGTGATAAATAAGAACCATACAAAATTCTTAGAGATAAACGTCCACGAACAATTTAAACAACCCTAATCATTAGCATGCTTTGATCGCCCACGAACAATTTAAACAAGAATGACTTACCTGATGCAGCCATGGTGGTTGTTGTTTCACACAAGAGTTCTACTCACTCAAGACCTATATTTCCAATGGTGATAGAACCCTAATCATAGAACGTACTCTTTGTGAGCAAGGAACCCTTATTTATAGACTTTGAACTAGGCCTGTAAACGGGTTAGGTTTATTAGGTTTGAGTTGGGTTAATGGGTCGGGTTAACGGGTCATTCAAATCCAACTAATTAAGTAACGCGTCACCTAAACCCAACCCCTTAAGCTAACGGGTTATTCATTTCACCCGTTTCACCCGTTAACAATATTTTTTTTTTTTTTCGTTTCACCCGCTATCCGCACCATCATCATCGACCCCTTCTAGGCCGCAGCTCTGGCTGCTTTTTTGTATTTCCCTAAGATCCATGAACAAACCACCCAGAGTTCAAAGGACGTCACCGACACCATTTTCGAATTCCCCGGACGAAAATCTCCTCTCAAGGCCATACGAATGATTGAACCGGTGCTCGACTGAGACGACCCTGTTTATTGGGACTTCAAGGTTTGCCTAACAAAACACTCTGTTGGGAAAGGGTTTCATAAAATCCGCCAAATCGAAATTTTGAAGGAAAAAAATTGGTGAGAAATAGCATTTGCCCAAAATTTGGAGGGAAATTCGACATTTGGGGGAAAAAAATCTGAGGGAAAATTTTAGTCTTGGCCGAGAAAGTATCATATTACCCGACGAATTTAGTGATTTTTAGCATATACAATCTCATATTATATACCAACTACATTGACAATTGGATTGTGGAAATTAATTTTGCCGACTACGAAAATCCTCAAGGGAATTGCATAGGTGAAAATGCTCAAAACACTAGCCTGACGAATTCCTTTCACTTTGACCAACAAATATGTACCATAAAACCTTAACCTAAACCCTAAACATTTTACCCGATGAATTGGGTTGAATTACTATCGAGCAAGATAACTTAACCCAACAAATCTGTTGTATTCCGTCGGGCAAAGCTTCAATTATTTTTTTTTAAACAAGAAGATGAATGGGCCATTAACATTAAATAAAATTAATTGAATACTTTATTTAATGCACAATGATATTACATCAGTGAACCTCCAATAATTGTCAGTATAATCTTTTGCTTCCATATCTTCTTCAATTAAGCTTTCATTGCTTAAGTCATCGGTGTTATCGTGAAATAAGAAATTCAGTCCAAGAAGATTTTGGGTGGTTGCGGATGAATCTTCTTGGTGAACATTGTGGTCATCGTCGGTATCCTCATCATCATCTTGTTGTGGGTCCAACAAGTACCAAATATTTCTATGCAATATGAATTGTACTACTTAAAGATAAGGATGCAAATTCATGACAGTTCATATAGTTTAGGCAACCAATTATTCTTGTTACAACTGTATAGTTTTGGTTAGGTTGTTATATTTTGTCACAGGATGTTAGGAGTAGTTTTGTACATGGCCTGGACTATATATATATATATACCCCCAATGTAAATGTAATCAATTAAGTCAGAAAATAAAAAGAGGATTATTCAGTAAAATCATTCTTCTGTTTCTTTTGGTTTCTTTTGGTTTCTTTACTACTTCCCAACCACCCCTTGCCTTTCGATCATCCAGATAGAATGCATGTTTCATCGTATTGGCGAGGATGTAGGTATTCTCCTCAAACCACCAGGTGTTTGTTGACCGATAACAAGTACATAAATTGAATAAGACTGCCTACTTTGTCTAGGTTCGTAGTATATCAATGACACTTGAACAACATGACTTCTTTGCATGCTCTTAAAAGTTTACCAAAGAAATAAGTATTCTCATTTACCCCCGAGACAAAAACTCCACTGTCTTGAGTGTACAATTTATCATCTCATTCAGCTGTGAAGAATTTAAGTCTATTCACATGGCAACCAACGCATGTTTCGACTCTAATAGGACAATATGACAGTTAGAGTAATTCTTCATCAAATAAGGGCGATTTTCCATCTACTATTTCATTTAGTAAAGTCCAAATATCAATGAATATGTAAATTTTTACAACAGACAAAACCAATTTAGTTTATAAATAAAAAGACTTACATGTTAGGCAAACTATTGAGGAAATAATTGTCTGTGTATTTCAACCCAACTTGAATGATATCGGGTCTTCTACCTCATGTTATTTGAGGAATGGTGAGACTTCATCACCAGTTGTGTAATATGAACCAATGAGCCACTCCAAGACTACATCTTTGAACGATTTTAAACAAAGGCCCTTAGTCAAATAGGCATGCAGGTTGACCCAGGACAAGAAGCTTTTCAACTCACTTACCCCCGTCAAAATTGCGTAGGCGCTTGTTGAAGGAAGTTTCAAAATTCCGGAGGTCCCTGGCACAAAAGTATCAACATTTGGGAATTTTAATTTCCAATTGCTTGATAAAGGATATTAACAAATTTACTAACAAGATTACCTTTCAATTAGATACATCTAACGATTATGCATCAACTGAGCAAGCTTTGCCTCATACGACATATGTATCATAACAGGAACCATACTCGTGAAAGAAGCCCGTGGATATATATTCTCTAGCTAGCATAGGATGTAGATAATATTTTTGATCATTTCAACTACGTCCGACTTCCACAATATTTTAGCACATAGTTGCTAGAAGAACCGAAACAAATACACAATTGTCATACAACCTCGTGGTCTAAGTAATGCCGAATACCAATAGGAGGGAGCCGCTACTGTAAGACATGATAATCATGACTCTTCAAACCCGACAGTGTTCCAATGTCTGTTTTAACATGTCTTGATATATTGCTAATGTACCTGTCTAGAAATTTCACACCTTGCAGAACCCTTTCTTGCCATCCAAGTTGAAAGTATAATTCCCTTTTCTTGTATTTACCATTTAATAAAGTAGGCTGGAGGTTGGACCTTATACCCTTGTCTTGCATGCAAATACGAGTCTTCATAAAGCCCTTCGGTTTATCTTCAATAAGCAGAGTCGTTCCTATTATATTGTCACCAACATTCTTCCCAATATGCATGGAACTAACAATGTGTCCAATTTTCAATTTCAACCAGTATTCCAAGTCAAAGAATATATTCTTTTTCACCCAATTCAATTGTTCCACTGATGTCCATCCTTCCCTATATTGGACAGTATTCAACTTGGACAATATCTCATCTCTGGAAAATTCTTTTGGCCTTGGTTGAAACTTTGTTGTCCCATCAAATGCTTGAGGCTTGCTACGCCACTCGTGATCCCAAGGGAAGCATATTTGGTAACACAAGTGGCATACCTTTCTAGCGTGCCAAAATGACGATGTGTCATCTCTGCATGTTAAATATGCCATATAACCTTTGCTGCTCTATCCCGACAACACACCATAAGCAGGGAAATCATTAATTTTCCATATAACTACGACTTGAAGAGTGAACATTTCCCTAGTGAACTTGTCGTACGTTCATATAGTATTTGTCTCATAAATCTATAACCTCATCAATTAATAGTCACAAATAAACATCAATCAACAATCCCAAACAGATTGAAGCTGTCAGAAGCAAGTCCTAATCTGATATTTCTTCACTCTGTGGCAAAATAAGGATAGATTTTATCAAATTCTTTCCAGGCTTCGTCGTCTGCCAGATGTCGCAAAACATCACCATTAACTTGTTCCTCCAATGCCACTTCATATCACATGCAATTTGGGTCGACATGTACGAACTCTATAGTCTTAGCTTAAGTGGAAAATAACAGAACACCTTTTTTGGAATCTTGTTCTTTCGATATCTCGACTCATTGCACTTGGGACAATTGTCTAGCTTCTAGAATTCATCGTAAGCTAATATACCATTTTTTGTGCTTGCATGGATCTTGTCATATCCCAACCCGAGATCTTTCAACATCTTGTTCAAGCCGAAATGATTTCAAGGTAATGCATTGGGTTGTGGAAGTGTATGTTTACAGTCTACTTTCATGTGCATCAACTCTACAGTGGATGATAGAATGGAAAAATATTGACAACCACGGTACAATTCTTGATGAGCTTCGTTCAACAATTTATCATACTTATCGGGGTCTATGGATGGCTCTTCGTCCATGTTAAACGAAGTATAAGGGAAAGCATCATTCAATAAATCCATCACTTGGTCATCATCAACAGGCCAGATGAAAGAGGTCCATGCCTAAGTGCCCCACTGCCGGAATAAGTTAACGTTGTATTGGGTGATTCTCCGTGATAAGTCCAATTAGAGTAAACGTGTACCATCCCATTCCTATTACAAATAATATCGAACTTCGTTCATTGTCACCATAACACAGTTGGTACATTCACACAAGGACACCTCATACAATTTTGAGCACTGGCATAGTTGCTTGCTAATTGACTAAATTTGTTGATCTCATCCAAATATTGGTCACAACTGCTATCTTCATCAGCTTGATCTACTCTTTGTCCATTGTGTCTGTTTTCAAAGAATTTAGTCATCATAATAATATAATATATGCTTGATTGCCCCCTTATGCCTCCAACAATGATCTATCCCATTCAAAAGTTTACTTTTTTGTATTGTGGTTTGCGATTCACGCAACTATTTCGATTGTAAAAAATTCACCAGCATCACCCTAGAGTTCCCTAAGTGCACAAAGTAGATATTATAACTAAATATCTAGTATGAACTTGAAGAGCATTAGGGAGATACAACCGAATTTTCCACAATCGAAACCCAACTACATTCACCGCAAACCCTAAACACATACTAGTGCACTCCCAAACTGTCTGAACTGGACAATTCAAGAATCAGTTAGATTGTGGAATTGCATATTGCGTCTATATGCGTATCCAAATAACTGTTCACAAATTTCACACCACGATTTCCTAGGCTAATGCTACACAAATTAAATTCGCCTAAGCTACATGTATTTCAATAACACAAACTCAAAATGTCACATAACTCACAATTTCCACATGCATATATATCACAATGCTAATTTATAGTTAAGAGACAAATACTTACCTTTCATTTTATTTTCTCCCAATTGAATCATAAACCTCCAACAATCAAAATTAATTGAGCACACAATTAAGGAAAAAAAAATACTTAACAAATAAAAAATTATAATCTCAAATGAATTGGGAGAGGGAGAGATGGAGTAGAGAAGAAAATAAATAAGACGGGAGAAAAAACAAGACACTAACTTCTTTAATGAATAAAAGTTTGACTGATGAATCATTTCGTCAGGCAAACATAAGAAAGACATCGAGCAAACATTTTGTCAGTGAATTTTTTTACAGGTCATTATAGCCTTTTGCCCCATTGGCATAAACACTTTGGCCAAAGACACGTTTCATCGGGTAAAGGACCTCAAGCCGACGGACATATATTTTTTCGGGCAAACCTTTACAAATTACGCACCATATTTTCACTTTTGGTGCTAAAAGTTTGCCCAACGGTTTTGTCTTTGCCCAACGAAATCTTTCCATTGTGTCAAGACTTTGGTAAAACCCTAAATGTTGTAAACACTCACTAAAAGTTTGTTAATTTTTTTTTTCTAGATAAGACTTCTTTCATTTTAATTTTGGTCTTGTGTTGTATCTCTATTAGACGATATAGGGTTAATGATGCTGCATAGGACTAATGCTACATATGCGTGACTGATGCTGCATATGACTGATGCTACATATGGGTGACTGATGCTGCATATGGTTTTAGGGTTATTAGACGATATGGGGTGACTGGTGCTGCCAGATTTTATGTTTCCTCTTTCCATGGGATTCTCTATTAAGTCTAATCCCTTAATTTGAGGAAGATTGACATCTAGATGACTTATTGATAATTGTATGCTAGCTACTTGTTGCACTCCCTTAATTTGAGGAGTGTCAGCTTAGGGTTTTCTGGGTTAGTAGGATTTGCCAAGGTAGGGTTGCTTGTAACCTTCTACCTCATTATATATCCCCCCCCCTGTACATTCAATCAATCTATGAAAAATACATTCAAACAAACTTAAAATTTCCACATGGTATCAGAGCAGTGTCGTCCTTGACCTGTCTCTGCCCATTTTTTCCGTTGCTGTTCATCTTCAAGCTCCAATTATGGTTGAAGAAAGTTCAGTAAACCTTGGGGGAGAAAACTCACAAAGTTCTCCCTTTTTTTGTTTCAAATACTAAGATAAATACGAATATGCATTTATGCTCAGTTTTGTTGAATGAATTCAACTATCTCTCATGGTCTAGAGCAATGTCTCTTGCTCTCGGTGGATGAGGAAAGCTAGGGTTCATCAATGGAGAAGTTGAAGCACCCGAGCCTTCTACCCAAGCATATGAAGCATGGTTGTGCAAGGACCAACAAGTCATGTCAATGGTTCTCAACTCAATGGAGAAACATATCGTTGAAATCTTCAGCTATTCCGAGTCCTCACACGATTTGTAGAAATCTGTGAAGGACATGTACGGGAATCAAAATAATTATGCACAAGTGTTTCAGCTAAAGAGGGACATTGCTAGTCTTCAACAAGATGGAAAAACCTTTATGCCGCACCTGGGAAGTCTCAAGACTATGTGGAATGAGTTAGATGTTTATCTACCTCACACCATTGATGTTGCAGTTCTTCTGAAAAAAGCTAAAGAAGATAATATATATCAGCTGCTTGCGAATTTGAACTCGGACTATGAGAATCTCAGGAGTCACATTCTGATGAATGTCGAACTTCTTTCCTTCAAAACGGTGTGTGCCACAGTTCAAAGTGAGGATGCTCAAAGAAGGGTGATGAACTTTGGAGAAGAATTCCAAGATTTCTGAGTCAAGAATCTATGTTGCCAAACATAAACCTTCATACTGCAGGCCTTACAAGGGTAAAAATCCACACTTGAAATGCAGTTACTGTGATGTTGTAGGTCACGTGGAGGAAAGGTGCTAGATTTTGCACCCTGAACTAAAACCTAAGTTCAACAAAGATCACATAATGATTCCTTCAAGGCAGTTCCATACTGCCTCATACAAACCTCAGCATGCAGCAAATCACAGCT
>JADOBS010299801.1:0-10060 GCA_015708375.1 Cydonia oblonga | reverse complement strand
AGGAGCAAAACAATTTGTCCTTTAGTGATTTTGGGCCTTTACGTAAAAACATAAACTTTCGGGTCAAAGTACAAATACACAAAAGTATCAAAACTTTATGTAATTGCATAAAAGCCCCAAAAGTACCATACTTTAATAGGGTGACCGGTTTTGGTAGGTGAGAGGGTGAGGTTGTGTGTGAGTTGATTTGTTTGAAAAGTGATAGAAATGTGTAAGTGATTGGTATAGTGTGAATAGTGAAAAGGTATGGGTGTGTAAGAGAAGTACCAATCATGTACAAAAATTCAAATACATGTATAACTTTCAACAACTTTTTCAAAAAATCATGATGATTGAAAAGTCACACCAACCAACACAAAACAAAGACTTTATAAAAAACAACCAACACATTGAATCAAAACACCAACCTTTTTGTTCTTGCCAAGAACATATCAAGAACAATGAAGAACATCCATGAAAACCCATCAGAGCTCCATGAACATTTTTCACCCAAAGACACCCCAAAACCACTCAAACTTAAGCGAAATAACATATTACCATAATAGGGTACTTAGAGGGTTCCAAAAGTCACTTTAAAACACTTTTAACAAGACAAACATGAACCCAAAAATCCACCCTTTGCATTTGGCCGAATTTCCCCAAAAACATGGCACCAAATTTTAGCTCCAAAATTCATGCTCAAATGAACTACATCTACAACATTTGAGATGACAAATTTTCTAGCAAAATTTACATTCAAAGAGGCAAGAATAAAGCTTGAAACAATTACAACATTCAAATCAAAGACTATGAACTACAAAACCCAAAAGGATTCACCAACTACTAGACCTAGGCTCTGATACAACTTGAAGGAAATATTTGAGAAAACTAGTTCATTTGAGCAACATCTACAACATGCAATTAACAATTGCAGGTGGAATCATGCTTGTATGCACTCAAAAACAAAACTTTACCCATGAAATTCAAAGCCTAGTAGTTGGGTGAACCAAGACTCAACTCAAGAACAAAGTGAATTGAGAAATCTTATACCTTTGTTGATTCCTCTTTGCTTAAGCAAAGGCTAATCATCCAAGGAGAGGGCCTTCATTCCTTGCTTCTTAGCTTCATGGATTTTTTGGAGGAGGATGGTTGAAAGGATTCTCCAAGTTCCCAAAATAGAGAACCTCTAATTTTCCACACCAAGTAGAGCATTGATGAAGACTTGAGTGACCTAGAGAAAGTAAGATTGCTAGCTAATTTCTTCTAGGGTGGCCGGCCTCTTAGAGAGCAAAGAGAGCTTTGTGTTCTCATCTATTCTCCAAAAGAAACCCTAATGAAGAAAAAGCTATAAAGTCACATTTATACCTTCCTTCATTGGAGTGGCAAACTTGTAATAAGTCCAAAACCCACTCCTTTATCAACATGGTCGGCCTCTTAGAGTCATTGGGCTGTTTGGGCCCTTTTGAATCTTTATTCATTAAGTTGTTATGCAACTTAAGTCAATGGGCTTGACATTCAAAGCCAATTGGGCCTTGAGTTCCAAAACTAACCCGAGGTCTAAAACGAACATATTTGTTTGATTAATTAACATATTAATTAATCTTTGTTGTTTCTTCAATCTCTACCTTACTCAGTGTACGATCCATTAGGTTCCTTTTAGTGAGGCAGTGGGTGATTAGAACTCTTCAAATCGATTGTGAATTGAAACTTACTTTCAATTCTCCCTTTAGTCATACACGTTTAGAGCTTCCACAAACCATGAGTGACAACTAGGAGTATGTCATGGTTACCCAAGCTAATCAGAAGAGGTGGAGAACCTATTCAGTTTAGGATTACAATGCAATACGGCATTTCTCTAATACAATACTCTTGACCACATTGTTTGGTTTGATAGTTTATTTATGTCTACTATCCAATGTGATTCTTTTACTTATATGATTACCTTGAATGTAATTTGGAACGACTTCCTAAATCTCATTCATACTCTGGCTAGAGATTCTTAATCATATCATAGAGTATTCTCCCTCAAACCGTTTGAAGGTTATAGATCCCTTGTTGCGCATTCCCTTACCTCCGTGGCTAAGTGGCTTAACCCTAACTATGTTGTGGACACCCTCTGATAGAGTGACTTTGACATAGTCAAAGATCAATGACCTAATCATAAGACAAATATGATGCCTCAGGTCAAATGACTACTTTGCATTACTATAGCTTTGATAATATATGATAATATGCTTCCGTTGCTTATGTATATAAATTTAGAATTGTATATGCATGCTAGTCACTAGAAATCCCACATAAATCTCATTATTTCCCTTCAAATCAAAGATCAAGGAGCTAACCACAAGACAGCTACGATGCCTCAGGCCAAATGACTACTTTGCATTATCCCAACCATGAGTTCTCATGTGACATGAGTATGAGAACTCCTCGTTGATCGTGTTCAGTGGACTCATTCTCTATTGAACACCTACATGCTTGTCTTGGAGTCAATCACACCAATGACTCGAGACCTGTCAGTCTCCCTAAGAGAAGACATAGCATGTACTGATCTTAACGGACTGTCAATGCCCAATTGGCAATCCTATGATCAGGAACGTTTAGGATATGTATACGAAGGGAATGGTCTCATGTATCTAACTTCCTTAGATCATATTCTCCCAATTGCATATTCCTTGGATTTATTGTTTAAGCATATAACATTTTTATGAGACAGCTTAAAACAATAATCTTTGCCCTTTATTTTAAACTAGATGAATTTAATATGTGAAATGTCTGTAAAGTATCATCATATGATTGGTTTTAGGACACATTTCCAACACTAAAGGTGTATAATCACTAAAGGGGGTAGGGCTGGAAAAAATCTCAAACCAAACCGAAAAATTCCCGATCCCAAACCAAAATTCCTGAAATTTTCGGTAGGGATTCCGTTTTGCATCTCCATATTTTCAATATTCCCATACCGAACCAAAAATAAATATTATATATATATTTATATTATTTTTTAATTATAAGAGAATTATTTCAATCGTTCACTGATTTGGATTTAATCTGTGCCATTCATTTGTTTTTAGGTCGGATCTCTCATTTCACTTATGTTCCATCTATTCGATCGAACTTGAAGCTAGCACAGCCCCTAAGCCTCCCTCACCGAGCTTTCATCTCATCTCTCTGTGTTGAATTCCGGCCAGCCATCGACCCACCACCACACCATACTATCGTCTCTGACTCTCCAGCCTTCCTTCACCACACATCCTGCCATGCCACCACTCTTTCTCATTATCTTTTTCTCTCAGGTGATTTTTTCCCACAAACTGAACTCTCGATCCAGCACTAGCACCGAGTCTGAGTCTCACTCTCATCCCAAATTGGGTAATTAATTTAGCATTTTGAAATCTAATTTCTGTCTTCCTTTTAAATTTTAATTTAGGGTTTGAAATTAATGTGTTGTGGTGCACTTAATTAAGCCGTGGTTTGGGCAAGGCTGTTTGTTTGTGTGTTGTAACTTCTCAGCTCTTAACCAAATTAAGACAATAGATAATAGTAGCTTTGGGCTGCTTGAAATAATGGAATTCCTTCAACATCTTTGCTCTCTTTATGCGGTTCTAATATGCAATTTGTTTCAATGGTGTTGTAACTAAAAGGTTCAGATACTGCAAAAGTGCGATTTCTTATTATCGATGTGACCAAGATTTAAGTTGTTCTCTGTGCCAAACTTGATATCAAGGAAGTATATGAATAGTGCAGCTCCAGGTAAAGCTACCAATTCTTTTTGTTACTTGAACTTGACCACTAAGAAATTTTATGAGAATCAGATTTCCATATTTTTGTTTTGGCTATAGAATCTTAGATACATGGTCTTGCTTTGATGTTTGATAGCAAATCAAGTGAAAGAAAGCCCTCACATGGGTTTTGTGAGGAGGATACATGCCCTTGCTTTTTGTTCCTCCAAGGTCACTCATCTCTTCTTCAAGTCTCTTCTTAAGGTTTCCTTGCTCCTTGCTCCTTGGCTTTATGGGTTTTCATGGATGTTCTTCAGTGTTCTTGCTTTGTTCTTGTTGTTCATACCAAGAACAAAAGGTTTAGTGTTTTGATTCAAAGTTGTTGGGTGTTTACATAAAGTTTTTGTTAGCGATCGATGGTATGGTTTTTTCAATCAACACCCATACCTATTTTACTATTCACACCATACCAATCACTTACAACTTTCAATCACCATTCAAACACACAAATCAACTCACACACACCATCACTACATAGCATGGCCAATGGCCCCTATAATGGGGGTACTTTTGGGGCTTTTATGCAATTACATAAAGTTTTGATACTTTTGTGTATTTGTACTTTGACCCAAAAGTTTACGTTTTTACATAAAAGCCCAAAATCACTGAAGGACAAATTGTTTTGCTCCTTTAATGAAGTTTTTGCATTTGTTGAAATTTTTGGGTTCTAGTTGTAATAACATGAAGTAGTGAACTTTTATGTTTTAACAAAGTGGCCTCAAAAGTTTTTGTTTTGCAATATAGCCCAAAAAGTTGAGGTTGTTGCATTTTTGGCCCAAATTAGTTGAGAACAAAATAGTTTTGTATCCTTTAAATGAGAATTCGATTTTCATTTCATTTAGCTCCATCTAAATCAATTCTATGGATACAAAGACCAAATGACAATGTTGCATTCAAGCTTAATTAGTTAAAGTGTTAATTAATTAAAGAAATGATGATTATGAACCTAAGCCTACGATAATTGAGCGATGTGAAAGGCTGTTTCTCAAATTTGTTTGAACCATAGGAATGTGTAGATTAGATTTTGGTTGTAATTTGATATGATGAAATGTTATAAAATAGCATAAGCTTTTCTGTACTTTAAAGTAATTTGATTTGTTCAAGTATTGTAAAAGAGCATAAGTTCTTCTTTACTTTGAAGTACTCCTTTCTTGTTTATTTGATATGCATGAAATTGGAGAAGTAGGGTCCAACGCCCAATAGGAAAACACGCCTTAATGTGATTAAATGCATAACTGAAATCAATCACCATCCCTAGACCAAGATCCAACACTAGGCTCGTGTTGGATTGAACTAAAGATTCATAGTCATCCTAAAGCCCTAAGGCAACTATATAGTCCATCAATGAATGCAAAACTTATGTTAGTAGTACCATATACTCTTACTTTAAAAACATTTTTACAAGCACAATAGGAGTATCATATACTATTAAATCAATCACATGGACCAATAGTTGCAAAATGACCAAATTGTTTTAATAAGATTAAAATGCATGCTTATATGTGATGAGACTTAAAACCCTCAACCAAACTGTTATTAAGTTGACAAGCGTGAGAGTGCTTTGAATACTCTTTTGTGGCCTTTCACTGTGGTAGGCTCCAATCGTTTGTGACTTGTACACCGACTTCACCCTGTCATAGAGGAGTACAAAGTGCGTGGTTACACTCAGGAGGAGTCCTATACGCATACATGATGTTGTGAAGGTAGGCAACGAGAATGATCAACATCATATCACTGTGAGGTTGTTCTTGAACCCCTACTTGAACTTGCATAGTGAGAATGACTTAACTAAGTGCAATGGAGCCAACATCATATCACTGTGAGGCATCATGCTCTAAAGGCCAAATAAGATGGGTACTTACATGAGATGTAAATGAGTAAGCGTACTCTCTCATTATTATTCTTGCTAGCCAACATCTATCATTGTGAGGTGGGCTTGGTAATAGTGAGCCTCTCATACCCTACTAAGAGTTTCCTCCAAAACTCTCAAATTCCGATGAGGGATATGGAATTTTCCAAAAATAGTGGGTGTGCTATTTGATTTAAGGACCCATATCAAATAGCTTAAAATCAATCAATTTATATTCGTTGTGTATTTATTTACCGATATATTTGCAAACCCTATCCAAAACTTGACAAAGAAAAGCTGAAGGCTTTAGTTTCCGGACTTGGTACCACAATCTCATAGATTGTCTTGAATGGATTGTACATGTACCTAAGTAGTCTCATCCTCACAATCTTCCTATTGATGAAGAACATGTTAGATAAGTCTGTCATAAAGTGGACAACACAAACAACCAATGCTTATTCATTTGTTGTATGAACAAAGGAACTTACGAAGAAATAAGAGTTGCTTTGAACAACCCTTAGTTAATGCAAACACTAGTGCTTGTTTCTTTGTTAAATGAACAATGAACTTGAGAAGTAAGCACAAGGGCATGGACAATTTATGTGCCATGATTCTCCACTTACAAATTGTTGTATGATGAAATGAGAGTTGTCTTGAACAACTCTTGAAAGTTTGTAATCATATTTAGAACATAATGGTTGATTGACAAAAATAGTCCATCAACATTGACTTATGATGATTTTGAATCATTGAGTGTTGAAGTGTTAAACCACTTCAGGAGACGGAAACTAGGCAAGGACTTCACTTTTGAGTCCCTATCCAAATGGTTCACTAAGTTTATTGTAAGATATATAGTGAACAATAACCACACGTTCTCCAAATCATTTGATGTGTATAACACAATTGAAATAAGTTTCAAGAGACACGGTAGGAGATTAGGGACCATAACTATTGTAGCCATTGGAGAACGCAAATGAAGAAGGTGAAATAACTCCAATGGAACAGACTTTCTTTATGAAAGGATGGACATTGGAAGGGGTATTTGCAAGAAATGATTTGCAAGTGTCAAGAACACACTTTTCAAAGGTTTGAATAGTTCAAAACTGTTAGTTCTCCTACTTGAATGCTTGATTTTGTATTAGTAACTATATTTTGCAATCATTGTAAAAGAGTGACTAATAAAGAAGTAGAAGAATGATGAGAGAAGAGAAAGTACTTCACATTAGGAACGTGAATATAGATATATATCTCTGCGAAAGCAAATAGTACTTCCTCATATGAACTACCAAATGATAGGAGCATATTTATGCAACTTTGTTATCTTATTTCTTTGCATTTATTTAGTTAATTTCCATTTATTTTGGTAATTTGAGTTATTTTCGTATTATTGTAGGTCCAATTGGTAAAGATGACAATAAATAGCCAAATGGAGCAATTTGGAGCAATTTTGGACTTGGATTGGATAGCGTGCGTGGATAGCATATAGGCAAAACTCTGGAGAAATTAAAGTTGAGGATTGGAAGACAAGGAATTACACAAGAAAGAGGAATCCTAATTGGAAAGGAACATTATCTTATCCTATCTTATCCAACCTTATCTTACCTTATCCAACATTATATTATTTTATCTCCAGCTGCAAGGAGGAATCCTAATCACATTCCAACACTTTCTACCTGATTTTTAGAGTCCTAAAATAACTCAAAAACGACAAAACCCTTTCCTCCTTGGATTAAGCCATTCTCCCTTTTTTATATTTGCAAGTAGTAAAAGTCACTAGTCATGATTGAGTTAAGTAAATTCTTGGCAGGAGTATCATGCTTTTCATAGTTACAAATGCTTTTTCAATGCTTATGATTTTCACAGAACTTAATGATCTTTAAGATGTATCTCTATCATGCTTTTCATAGATAGGGAACTTGAGAAGAATAATTTGTTTGTGGCGCTGAGTCCAATTCAATGAAGTTAGGAAAATCTGAGAGTTAATTAGTATTGTTCACAGTTAATTTGGGGCATTTTCATTCATGGTTTATAGAAAGAATAACTGGAAATCGATTTGTATGCATATGTTTCATGTGTGGAGAGGAATCCTTTAGCTATCCTTTCATCCATATTTCATTCACAATTTAATTTACTTCATGCCATTTAATTTTGTTTTAGTTAAATGCGTCCAAATCCCCCTAGTCATTGTTTTGCTGTTAGTTTAACTTAGTTTTCAGTTTTATAAGTTTAATTTGTGTTGGTTAGCATCCATTCTAATCCCTGGAATAGAACGATCCCTACTTACTCGTACTATGACTGCATAACTTATAGGGTTTAATTTGTGTGTTAGTTTCTACCACATCAGCAAAGAAATTGGAAAACCAAAGATTATCTTTACATTCCAATTTGAATAAAGAACTTAATTCCATCACTATAGTTTTAAGAGATGGATAAATGTTTTGTTTGACAAAACATTGTTCTTTATTAATGAATGATTGGATTATTGTAATATGATTGTTTGTCTCTATAATAGAGATGATGTGGTGGTGTTAACTATTTATAATATAACGATGCTTAAAACCCAAAAGGTTGCAAGGTAGTGACTAATCCTACTGAGTTGTGACACCTCTAAAACATAAATTACAAGTTGGTCATAGATGGATGCTTTGGATCGTTAGATCCAAATCCAACGCCTTTTTGTTAAAATTGTATAAAGGCGAAATGTTCGAATCTTTATTCTTTTGAAAAGAAGAAAGAATCACAAAGTTGTTGAGGTTAATTCACTTAGATGTTAGTGGCACTTGTCCACAACATAATACTACCCATGTTGTATGACATTCATCGAAGATTGCTCTCGATTGGACTATCGTTTATTTTGAATAAACACAAGTCCGAATACTTTGCAAAAGGTTTCAAAGAATTCAAGAATGCAAGTTGATGAGTAAGATGTCTAAAGTATTTACCTCCTTAGATTTGATCCAAGGAAATAATAACACTTTAGAAGAGTTTCCTTGAAAGATATCAAGGAAAGTAGCATCAAATACTCATATATAGGATATATACTTCTAAGACAATATGATTGTCAATTAGAAGATCTTCCAAAATTTTCATGACTCCAGAGGATGAAGCTGGAAAGAAAGACAAGTCTTAAGCGTGTTAAGATTTGGGGTTGTGTGCTAATAAGCAATATTTGTTTGTGAACAATCTTGTGGGATATCCTTAAATTAACCTTTGGATATTACTTCTATAAACCAGCTAACAAATGTTATTTGTTGTGTAGTTCATTGTAATCCTACAATAGGATTTGCCTAAGATAAAGCAAATGAATGAGAGATAGAATTCAAAGAATGGGTTCTTTGAGAGACAAGATGATAATCAACAAATATAACAAACTAGTTCCTACACCACAATGACACACCCCGTCCCGAAGGAGGGCGTGCTGGCCATCACATGAGAGTGACGTAACCATGTGCACAGTGCGGAAGCTAACAAGATAATTATAATTTTGAATAAATAAAAACCGAATTACTAGCAATACTAGCTATGAAATGATGCTAGTGTGAGTTTAAGTGTATAAATACACGTTCAGAGCAATAAGAACGACTAGTTGTAGTCAAGTAAGACAATTACTAAGATAAAACACCCGAAGGTGAATCCTGCTTTTGCAGTTTGGTGATGATTGGCATAAGCGTTTAGATTTAGTGGAAATTGCCTACGACTACAGCTTTCAGTCAAGTATTGATATGACGTTATTTGAGGTATTAAATGGGAAAAATTGTCGTACACCTTTATGTTGGTCAGAAGTTGGCGAAAGTGTTAGTGGGCCTTGAGATTGTGGATGAGACTACTCAGAATGTTCAAGTGATTAAGTATAACCTGAAAGCGGCCCAGGATCAGCAACATAGTTTAGCAAACAGTCACGCCGCTGATTGCGTATACAAAGTGAGTGATTGGATGTTTTTGAAATTATCACTTTAGAGAAGTGTGGCTCGGTTTTGGAAAGAAACGTAAGTTAAGTTCTAGGTATATCGAACCTTATGTGATCACCGAGCGAATCGATGAAGTTGCTGATAGGCTTGAGTTGCCTCCAGAGTTGTCGAAAGTGCACGATGTGTTTATGTTTCGATGCTTCAACATTATGTCTCAGAGCTTTCATATGTGATACCTCCTCAACCTTTGGAAATTAATCCAGATTTGATTTATGACGAGGAGCCAGTGACTAGTTAGATTGGAAAGACAAGGTTCTGAGAAATAAGACAGTGGACTTGGTAAAAGTTTTATGGAGGAATCATTCAGTGGAAGAGGCTACTTGTGAGACAGGGGATCAGATGAGAGAGATGTATCCGAGATTGTGTTGTGATTATTAGTGGATGGTGTTGATCATGAAATTTCGAGGATGAAATTCTATAAGGTGGGTAGATTGTCACAACCCGTCCCAAGTTTAATGATTTTATATTATTATTTTAAAATT
>JADOBS010299800.1:0-10060 GCA_015708375.1 Cydonia oblonga | reverse complement strand
TGCTGCATATTTATTAATTAATTTATGAGGAAAATAAGACCGTCTTATGCATAAATAGGTGTATATTTTAAATTGTACATTTTTTTCTCAAAAACCAAACCGAAACCGTTTGAAACCGCACCACACCAAACCAAACGGTTTGGTTTCATTTCGGTTTTGGCTTCAAAACCGCACCGCACCGCAAAAAGTTTCGGTTTTGATTGCGGTTTCACTCGAAACCATACCAAACCGCACCGCGCCCACCCCTACTCTTAAGCAGGTCCGGAAAAAAAAATACCGAAACTCTCGAAGCCAACCCAAGAAACCCAAATCTGGCTCAAAATCCCAAAAATATTAGTAGCATGATACCGAAGAATCTCGATAATTCAGTACAGGATTATTCTTCGATATAATCCTCAGTAATTCGGTACATGATTAGGGACCTCATCGCCGTATTTTCAGTAATACCAATTCGAATTGAATATAATTTTTTCACTTTTATTATATAATACATATCATTATAAATAATCCTAGCCATTATATTGGTTTAAGATTAAATTCCTACCGTTGTTTTGAATAGAAGAGCGAAGAGAAGAGTCTCTTTCCTCTTCTCAATCTCTCAAACCCAGACCACCGGACCCCGCCCCCACAATCACTCTGTTGCTCGTCTCTCTCCGTCTCGTTATAGACGGCGGCCAACCACCACCACTCTTCGATCGACCACCGTCGTTGCATTAGGATTTCTTCAATACGTGACCTGATAAACTTTTATTGATTTACCACCTGGATTTGCTACAATGTATTAAATTTGGAAGTTTTATATAGTGGATAAGCTCTTGTTCTCTCGACTTCACTCACCTTCTCTTTAACGGCGACTCACTTCCCATCTCTCAATTGGATTAGAAGTTCCAAACTAGACCTGGCATTTCACACACAATCCGTTAATTCGATATGAAATGATACGAAAATAACGAACTTCGAGTCGAGGCTTAATCGA
The DNA here is from genome assembly GCA_015708375.1 of Cydonia oblonga. Classification (NCBI taxonomy): domain Eukaryota; kingdom Viridiplantae; phylum Streptophyta; class Magnoliopsida; order Rosales; family Rosaceae; genus Cydonia; species Cydonia oblonga. The sequence continues at coordinate 9,084 of JADOBS010299800.1, read as the reverse complement.
TCCGGTGTGTTATCGGGTCAATCAGTTACATAACGCTTTGATTCAGATCTACGAGTAGGTAATCCGTTAAACTAAAAACCCTAACTATATGATAGGCATAGTTTCACGTGTAATATGTCTATTATACATGTACTCATGTATATTTCACGTACTCGTTCATATTTAACGTAGTCCACTTGTTTTGTATTTATCGCTTAACATTATGTGTTTTGAAAGTAATATTTATGTGGCATGGAGGTCTAAGCTTGTAGTGCTTAACGAAATTGTAGTCCTATTGTTGAATCATAGGAACTTACGAATTCAGATGTTAACATTTAGTAATCTCGTATGAATTTTTTTTTTATTTGACCTTTTATTAAAGTATATTTTGTTTTTAACAAGTCCGGTTGAAGTTTGAATTCATAAACTCATTAAGATAATTCAGCAGCCAGGACATGGCCCGTTATAATAACTGACTTGACACAAAAACCACACAAACACGGCAAACACAACTTCATTATCAGGTCTAGTTTCAAATGCCGAGAAATCTTCATAAGGTTCATCATTTCGATTTACTAAACTGAATAAAAAATATAACTAATTATGAAAATTAATGATTTTCAGTCAGATATTGGTTGAATCATATTATTGCTAACTCACTCATCTCTTATTATAGATAATATCGTTTGTTAAAAAATAAAAAAAATAAAAAAAAAACATTGTCCCTTAAATTACAAATAGCAAAATAAGTATACCAAAAAAGGGCCTTTTCTTGAAAAGAAAAAGGAAAATGTTAGTTGACCCGGCCCAGCGTAAGTAAAAATCTCCCGCGACCGAGAAGCTATCCACGATGAACACGTGTACGTCTCCGATATAATCTGCGAACCCGCCAGACTCGGACGTGGACCCATTGACCCAAAGCATTACCCGTCTTCTTCTCCTTCTTATATACAAACAAGGAAAGCCCCACAAATCCCATCCCCCTCTGATCAACGTTTCTGCGATCTCTGAAGCTCCCTTTGACTTTGACCCACCACCAAATTCATCCATTCCTCCTTCCTCCGCCATGCTCCGCCGCTAAATCCCCTGAAACCCGCTAAATCCCCCGATTTCACCCTAAACCCGGGTTTCTCAGATTTCGCAGCTCTGGTTCACGATCTGGGGCGGGTTTTGCTGCAACGTTTGGGTTTAGGGGTTTCGAAGAGCATACGATAATGCCTTCGGTGCCCACTCACCTCCTCCTACGACCCTCGGTCCCTAACTTGACTTCCTTCCACGGCGGCTCTTTCTCTCATCGTCTGAAACATCTCGAAAAAGGTGATCGGCGCGGTAATCTTAGTTAACATTAGGTCTAAATCTCACTTGGCTTCGTTTATCTTGTGGTTCTTGCTCAGCTTCCGAGTTTGTAGCGAAGTTTAGAGAGTTCTCGTCGAGATTTCTTCGACAAATCTGAGGTTTTAAGGATTGAAGAAATCCTTGTTAAGGCTATAAAAAGTTTGGAATCGTTTTGTAAGATCTTGGTGCGAAGGTTGTTCTTGCTGCTAACTTTATTCGAGGTAATTAATTTTATGAATTTAGCTTGGTGTTCATTGTTTTTGTTTATATTTAGGTTCAGATAATGAGGCAGCTGTATATTTCGATTATAGGATGGATATGTAATTATTTTTGTAGCTCAATGATTTGGTTAACTGTGCTGATTTGATTTCTTCAATGATGTTTGATGTTGTTAACATGTGGATTTTGGCATTGTGTAGAATTTGGTATTGTAGATGGACATAAGCTCTCCTAGTGGGACATCGGTGTTGCGAAATGTAGACAGTTTGCAAGGTTTGCAGCCTTCTGCGAACCAAGAGCAAATTCGTACTTTGCTTGAAGATTATTTAGTAAGCGACCTTGTAAGTGCTGTTGGTGAGTCCTTGAATATCAGAGGTATTGGAGAAGAGTCTATTGACTCCAAAGATGTTAGTGAAGAGTCGATTGATGCCAAAGGTGTTGGAAAAGAGTCGATTGATGCCAAAGGTGTTGGAGAAGTGTCCATTGATGCCAAAGATGTTGGAGAAGTGTCCATTGATGCCAAAGATGTTGGAAAAGTGTCGATTGATGCCAAAGATGATGGAAAAGAGTTGATTGATATCAAAGGTGTTGGAGAAGTGGAACATGCTCCTGACGGGGATAATACTAGTGGTGTGGAAAAAAGAAACACATATAAAGTTCCTAATGCACAACAGGGAAACATCACTCGAAAATGCTTGAACAAGTGTGCAACCTTTCCTTTTCCTACTGGTGTGCTCTCTCCTAATGCCTCAAGCATAGTAAAGGAGGAACCGGAAGAAGTGCTATGCGGGGATGAAAATGATCACCATGCCTACTCGCGCTCGGTGTCTTTGCCTGTAAGTTACTTATATGCCTACTAGAACAGAGTTGTGCACCATTTCCCCCTCATACTATGTTCTCCCTCTTGGATACCCCATTAATCATGACCACTTTTGTTTTCAGTTGATATACTTAAGGAACCTGTTGTTATTGTAATGAGTGAATAACCCTATATTGGACTATGCCTAGCTTGATATACTGCACATCACACAAAGTGGTGCATGCTTGCAGATGGTTTAGAGTTTCGGGGCGTCCTAGCCCTCTTTTTTATTTTCTTTTTTGTCAAATCGCTTAACTTTGGAATTCTGATGGGATCCGGTGCATGTGAGTTTGTATGATCTCATCCCGTCCTCCCCCTCGTGGCTTCACTTAAAGTGGTGGAGGCGGAATGTGTTTGTTTCTGCGTGTTATAGAAAATGTTCATTTGTTTTTTGGCTTTTTCGTCCTGTTCATTATGCCTTGTCCTTCTTGCCGGATGGTTGGTCTCTAGCATATCATGCAATGTGTAGCAGCTTCATGCTATTTTCTGTGCATCTCCTCTATTAAGTTCTCCAGAAAATATGGAATTATAATTAAGTATAATTATGTTTATGTCTTTAGCTTTGGATGGATTGAACTAGCCACTTGAAAACAGATGTTGTGATGGTCTAGTTTTGTGTAGTTCTCATAACATAGGTTCTTATTGTTCTTAATGCCTTGTGCAGTCTCCTTCGAAGCTACTTTCTGCTCTAAAAGGTAGCCGGGCGAAAGAGGGATTATCATCCGGGAAACTTTCTGTCAAATGGGCCCCTGATGTGTACGATCCGCCTGCTACATCAATGTCGCATACGGTGACAGGCAAGAAACAGCACAAGTCAAAGAAGAAGAAAAATTGGAAGAAAGATGGAAAGAAGGGGCAAAAGAGCAGTTCTTCACGAGGACAAGATAAGAAGCAATATCGCAAATCTGGGTCTTCTGGGAGGTGTCGCAGATCAATGGATCCTCGTGAAACATTGGTCGACACAAAGAATGGTTTTGGTGAGCTTGTGGTAGGCAGCCCAGACCAGCATTCTTATTGTGGGAGCTCCTTGTTGAAAAATTCGCTCGCTAACATGCATTACCCGGTTGCTGAAGCCTCGTAAGTAAAGACGTATATATATGTTGTTGCGAATATCACAACCTCCGTTGTGTACATAAATAAGTCACTCGAGACGGTTTTGTTGATGAGTGTTTGAGAAAACTTGGAACAGTCTGCTACTCTAGTCGCGTCCGTGTTGCTGACCCAGCGTGGTGATTTCTTTGCGTGCTGTGTCGTTGCCATGCTTCTTTCGGAGTGGCATTTTGCAACTACCGTGCTTGTGGCATGCATTTCTACTGTGAATCGACTTTTCGCTCACAGAATGCTATCTTATGGGGTTGCCCCTATTATGATTTGCTAATGATCTGCTTATCAATTTATGTGATGGCATTGTCTGCGTACTCTCTCCAGCAAAGGTTCACGAATTCATACATCAATAGCATTACAGAACCCTAATGTATGTGGTAGTTATGTTGAACCCTAATTTTTATTCACATCCATTGTTCAACACGCAAGGTAGTGTTCTCACTTTGGTCCCTTCCGATCTGTTTTTACCGTACCTGGCGAGCTTCTCATCTCGTATGACTATGTTTTGTTCCTCCCTCCTACATGTATAGACCTCAAAACCACTGGCATTTCCCCTTTTCCGGTATAATTTTTACGTTAAAAGGCCGTAAAAATTGAGCTGGTTTTGTAGACCAACTGCTAAATTAATGATGGAATTGAAGACTTAACTGCTTAAATAATCTCATTTGGAATTCCAGTTGATGACAAAATGACTACTTTATGTTGTGTACTCGGCATTAATTTTAACATAATCATAACTTAGATCACAACCCCATGCTTGACCTCGCCCCGGGCCGTCACCTGTTCAAAAGTAAAGGGGCATAAAAAAACACGATAGACACGAAACATGCACGAAAACAGTTGAGTTTGCAGGTTTAGTAGTCAAGCAGATGCGACTTATAAATAACTTATAATCATGGTTCTAAGTTTCTAACTGAATATTTGACTTGCATATCCTCCAAATGTTTCAAAAACTTACCTACGGATACACTAATTATAACCGTGCCGTGGATCTCGCCAGCCTTCTTGAGGTAGTCACTAGCCGCACTCCTGAAAGGAAATCCAGTTAGTAAACTCCTAAATTTAGGATCAACCTCCTCAGAGCGGAGAAAGGAGAAGGTGGCATACTGAAAGGGAAAATGTGTTCTAGTTAATGAGACGTTTTGTTACCTGTCGAATAATTGTGGTTCCCCACGATCCATGAGCAGAATATCCCCTAGCAATACTTGGAGCTTGCTTTGGTCAAAGGGTACCCCTGCATAGCCTGCAGCAGCAGCAATGCGCCCCCAGTTTGGGTCTCTGCCATATATTGCAGCCTGATTGACATTTGGAAAGTAAATTTAATATTTGTATACTTAAGCATCAACAAGGTATGCACAGTTCGGATGTCATGCCTTTACTAGTGAAGAAGATGCCACCGACCGTGCTATTTTTGCTGCTTCAGCCTCAATGTCCGCACCAGTCACTGTGACCTGCCCATCTAAGTCAGGATTAGCAAACGCACTCAATTTCATCATCCTCTAAACAAAAGTGCAAACAACCAGCATAGTCTGGTACTTATATACCCAGATCTGACCGAGTACTTCACAATATAACCTAATAATTGTGAAATTAAAGAACAATTCGACTTTAACTACAAAATTAAATCTTCAAAGAACAGCGGAAAATTAGCAATCTGGTAGGCATTTTTAACGTTACTCTAATAGTGAGCAAAGTTATGTATGAATGTGAAAAGAAACAAAGATAAGAGGATCATAATATTCAAGCATCAAGCTTTAAATTTCTACTTTTATATACTTTTCGTGTCATTTCTGATCATTGGACCGTATTATTTGCACCACCATTACACTTCGAAGCGGAGGTCTGGTACACTATATAATTCAGCTTGTTTAGCACAGATATCCTTAAATAAAAATGCAGACCTCAATTAGGCATGTTGCTCCTTCTCCGTCCCAAGCTATTGATTTGGCAAGACCTTGCATTACCTACAAAATGACACTACAATTTCAATCCTAAAAACTGGATTAGACGACATAAAAGTAAAACAACTCAAGTCAATTAAAAAAAAACTTATTTTTTCCATTTAATTTTCATTGATTCCTGATTTTGGATCTCATTCTAGAGTATTTTTAGATCACGGAGGTTAGGCAAAACTTAAATGAGCAGAACTAACCACATCAAGGCATGCTTGAAGTTGGACTGCTTCGTTACTATTGTAGGAAGATATCTTGGTTCCAGATAATCCACTAGCTAACGCAATGACAGTATCATTAGTGCTTGTATCTCCATCTACCTGCAACAAGAAAACACCATAAGTGGGTCAGCATACTACAAAAGAAAGATGCAACAAGGTAGGTTGATTACACCTCATCAGGTGTAGTCCCACTAAGTATGATGTTTAGAAATTTGAGAAAATAGAAACTTCACTTACTGTTATTTGGTTGAAGCTCCGGTTGACAGCAATTTGAACCATTTTTCTCCAAACATCACTGCTAACCATCGCATCAGTTGTTACTACCTGTTCCCGTATAAAACTACTAGTAAATATTAGGTGCTAGTATAAAACATCAAGAGAAACTTTAGAAGACATACTCCTAGCATGGTAGCCATATTTGGGTGGATCATCCCGGAACCTTTTGCCATTCCCCCGACTCTTATATTTGTCCCACCAACCTGAGAAAATCACCAGTTTTGTAAGGACCTGACTGATTTTTCAATGTTGTTTACTTGGTAATATACAGTAGCTAGATCACAATTAAAGAACAAGAGAGTTAATTTACAGTAAAGAGAGTAAATATACTTCAAAATTGTAATGCCAACATTTTGGCATTGCTGATTATGCATTAAAAAAATAATTTAAACAAAAGCAAGCAACAGAAGAGTTGTTTATGATTGGGTCATTGGTCGAGAGACTATATCAAAACCCGTACAAGCAATCACTGGGCACATTAACAAGGACAATTCCAAAAGTAGCAGATATCTCATTCATCAAAGATATAAATATAGGAAACAACTTGACCTGAGACTGAATTGCCACACTCTTGCTAACGAGGTCGGTTGTTGTGATTGCTACTGCTGCAGTGTCTGCCCTACAGACCGATCCAAAATGACACATCAGGGAGATGAAATCAAATTTTAAGGCCCCATAGTTTCACAACAAAAAGAATAGCATGAACCCAACAAACAAGAGAGTCAGTTTAGATAAAAGAGAATAAAGATACTTGGAAATTCGATGCTGAAAAGAAATACAATCATGTACATAAACACGAAAGTATGTCAGTTATATGAGCTAAGTTTGCAAGCATTAACACTTACCCCTCAGTTGACGATGATAGTGAATTAACCAGTTTTGGAAGAGATTTTAGAAGTGCTTCCTACATAGGAGAATTAACGAATGATTCACTTATACAACACTTAAGCATATGTCATGTTATATATCTGCCAAATCAATACGATTAAAAATAAGAAAAACAAGGAAACAGAAATATGGTGGCTATATTATTACCTTTTTTATCCTTTGACCAATCACACCAGTCGATTCAATCAACACTTCCTCTTGTCTCAATTGAAGTAGCTGCACCACAAAGATTCACGTTTACAAGAAGAAAAAAGCCTATGCAAGAGTATCTATGAGATTCACGTGTTTGTCGCTCTCCACATACCTCAGCAAGGCTGCTTGAGCACTCTATCACGTCTTGATATCCTGCATCACCCTGGACACAACTGGAAAATATATTATCTGTGCAAAACCTAACTGTAACAACATGATCAAAGAGTGATTCAAAGAGCTACAATGTTTTTGGAGAACAAAATAAACGATAAGTAGAAAATATGCGTCGATAAATGTCCTACCGTTGCTGCATTGGCTTGACCAGCATTGATCAAAACTGCTCGCGCCTAACAAGTCGTAAAACTTGTCATTAGCAGATAAACAAAAACATGAAAATACGAAACACGACACTAAATTTACAATAATCCGCTAATAAGGAAAAGAATCATTGAAACAAAAGACAATCCAACAGACCGTTTCTGAAGTGTGTAATACCGATTTGCAATACAACACCGGCGCAGCTGCTACCACATTAGTGGTAAACGATCCTGCAATTAACCCAACATAAAAATTGTTACAAAAACAAAAAGCTACACAAAAGCAAATAGCTCAAAATGTGATTAACTACTAACCAGCAGATGTGGCATCCACATCACAAGTAACAAGAGCGAGATCAGGCTTGTCGCCTATGGCACGAAGACCGCCATACAATCCAGCAGCTTTGAATCCTTCTGCAGCAGTAACTCCGCCGGGAATCTACAGAATCACAAACAAAGTCACAGTCTTGATCAACTGAATAAACATGAAAACGAATTGCACGTCAAAATGCAAAATTAATACAAAAACGGGGACGTATAGGTCAACCTGCTTCCAAGGGCCTTCCGGGAGAAAAATGGGGGCTGCCGGGATGTGACGGGAGACTTCAATGGCAGACATGGAAATACCGGGAATTTTGAAGTCCCGTCTAGACGAACCGAAACGAGGAATTGCTGGGAATTTGAAGGAGACGGATTGAGGAACGCAGAGATACATCTCGGCGATCGCATCCGAAAATACTGTGTTTTTGGAGTTGGATTTGAAAACGGTGGTTTTAGGGTTTTGTTGTGGAGGCGAGTGGGGTTTTGCGGCCGCCGAAACGTTAGACGTATTCTTCCCTTCTTTTTTGGGCCAAAACGTTTCGAACAGTATTTCGGGGGAGTGGAGGTAAGAAGGACAAAGTTTTACCTGTGACAAGACCCCTACTTCATGGACTTGGATTGTCCGCCCCCCGTTTTATGTACTTCTCATGCTCTCTTATTTACGTGATCACGGTTAAATCACGTCAACATTTCATATTTATTTTTCTTTTTATCTTATTATTTTTATGAAAGAAATTAATATAAAATATTGGCGTGACTTAACCGTGATCACATAATATATGAGAGCATGGAAATGACATAGAATGGGAAGGGCAGACAATTCAAGTCCCTACTTCATATGCCACTTTGTGGCACCACTGATCTTGAGAATTGGTATCCCAATTTCTCTTCAAAATAAATTTTAAATATTTTTAATTTTCTCCAATATCACACAACTATTTTACCAAACAAAGATTGCTTACCTACATACAATTTACCTCCATACAATGCACATGTTTTAGTTCTTAGACTCATAATGTTATGGCATACATATTATGATTCTTATTCTTTGTTATAAAATGCCAAACGCACTAGCATTTATCAAATCAACACTTACATGAACAACAACATGTCAACAAAAATTGACTTGCATATGTTTTATTATTTTGCTGATGTGATGTCCTCAAAATAAATGGTTAGATTAGCCCAAGTGTTACGTTTTTCATGTATAAATTGATAATGTTTGTGGCAGTGTCACTCTTCTTGTAATATACCAAATAAGCAAACAAATTAACAAAAACCCAGAAAAGCAGCTCACAAATGTAAATATATGAATGCAAGAGGACTCACCATCTTACTTGATAATATGAGACTCGTGTCGATGATCACGATGAACTCTCTAGGATACCAAAAAAAAAAAAAAAAAAAAAACGCTATTTTTT
>JADOBS010299799.1:0-10059 GCA_015708375.1 Cydonia oblonga | reverse complement strand
TTTTATCCTTATATGAGTTGGTTTTATCCAATGGTAAAGAATGTGGTGATCTGTCCCAATCGAGTGCACTTGCCCTTAGGGTTGTATTTTGAGCTTCCTTTCACCATTTAGGAAAGGCATGAAATGAAAAATCTGATGTTTCAGTTTATTCTTTCCTTTTTCCTCTCTATTTTCCTTCTTCCCGACCTTTGTTCGTATCATCTGGTATCAGCGACAAGTTGCTGCCATCCATAGGCAAGCAAAGCCTTTGTGGTCGTGGCCGACGTTACGGAGGTCGACCTGGAACTCGAGTACCAACGGGTTTCACGATTCGGTGTCTTTCTTAGCCACTCGCCAGGATTCTTTCCAGTAGAATCTGACAGACATCTAAGCTTCCTTGGCCAATATCAGTATCGTACAGAGCCATTTGATGGAGGATTTCCGTGCCTCTAGGCAACCCCGGCCAGTACCCACCACAATCCCCCAGATTTCGATAGGCTCTTTTCGCATCCCCTTGAGCTCGACCTCCACCCCACAGCCCCAACCCTTCCAGCCCCTTTTGGCCGGACCGTCTCCGACATGGGTACCCTATACTCTCGTTGCCCTTCTCTCCCTTATAACCCTTCCTCAATCATCGATTACCAACAAATGTCCCCCCTCTACTCGACAGCTACCCCTACCCTCTAGTCCCACCTCCTCTCCTATTCGTTTCACCTTCCCCACCCACCGCCCTTTCTTACGGGGGCACCACCTCCCTCCCCTAGCCCAAAACATATGAAGATCGAACTCTCTCATTTATCTGGGGATGACCCATATCGTTGGCTGGCCCTCGCGGATGAGTATATGGACTATCACAGGGTAGCCGCCACCGACCGGGTCATAATAGCGAGGCTCCATTTCACGAGCGACGTGGCACTTTGGTTCGAACGGTACAAGGTGCACATTAGGTCTGGCCTTTGGACCACCTTCACCAAATCCCTGCTCCAACAGTTTGGGTCGGGCGACTGATTGGACTTCAATATTTTATTCTCCTATGTGTCGTAGAAAGGCCCACTAGAGGCCTACATCAATGATTTGATTTGATTTAATTGTCCTGTTGGGCCCAAGGTTGGTTTGATTCCCAACTCCTAGGGGTTTTCCTTGGAGGGATAAAAGTGGACCTCCAACATGACGTTTTGGACCAGGCTCCTTGCTCCTTGGATCGCACCATCGAACTGGCCCGCATCTACGACAATAAACATCGACGTCGTTGGGGTCCTTTTTGTATGTTCCCCAATAGGTCTTCCTCTGCAGCTTCCGCCTCACCGTCACCCCCTCCACCTCCCCCTCCCACATCATTCTAGTTCTTCTCGACTCAACCACCATTAAACTTCTCCCCTACGAAAGTTCGTGAGCATCGCGTCCGGGGCCAATGTTACTATCCTGACAAATACTTCCCTGGTCATACCTGTATAACCCCTCATCTACTCATTCTTGATGACCATTCTCTGGCACCTGACGAATCTCAATTGGAGGACCCTATTCCTATCCCCTTCAACGCACTAGTTTCTCCCAAACGTACTCGGGGTAGGATTATGCACCTGATGAGCTCCATTGGAATTTTCCCTATTCGAGTTTTTGTGGACTCCAGAGTCGATCTTAATTTTCTCAACCCCACCATAGCAACCCGCCTTAGCCTTCGTATCAACACTTCCCAGATTGGACCCATCGCGGTTGCTAATGGTCGTATCTGTTACACTAAAGGCCTTGCCTACAATATCTCGGTTCATTTACAAGATTATGTTTTTTCCTTGGATATATAACTTCTTTCAGTTCTGGGGTGTGATTGGTGCTAGGGGCTGAATGGCTGGAATCCTTGGGCTATACTGGCTGGCATTTCAAACACAAAATTATGGAATTTCAAGTCGATGGCAAGAACTATTGCTTGGTGGGCCTGTGATCACTAGATACCCTTTCCCACTCACCCTCACCCTCCTCTATGTCCCCGCGGGGGGTCCTGGGTTTCTCAATCGCCTCCATTTTGCACGCTCCCCCATCTTATGCAGAAGCCCCAACCATTCCACTGCCTATTAAGCCACTATTGGACACTTACTCGGACTTGTTCACACTTCCAATAGGTCTTCCCCCCTCTAAGGCCAACTAATCGCTGTATCACCCTATTATTGGGCACACATCCAGTCAATGTTCTCCTCTATCGTTATGCCCATGCTCAGAAAGTGGAACTTGAACGTCAGATGGAGGACATGCTCATTGCCGGCGTTATTCGCCCCACCTTGAGCCTTTTTTCTTCCCCTACTTTGTTGGTCCATAAGGAAGATGGAACTTGGCGGTTTTGTGTGGATTACCAGAACCTTAATCAGGTTACAGTCAAGTATCATTTTCTCGTCTCGGTCATTGATGAGCTGCTAGATGAACTCCACGACGCCATATTTTTCTCCAAACTAGACCTCTGATTGGGTTTTCACCAAATTCGAATATATGAGCCTGGCATTCCCAAAATTTCATTTTGCACACATACAGGACACTTCAAATTTTTGGTGATGCCGTTTAGGCTTTGCAACGCTCCTTCCAATTTCAGGCCTTAATGAACTCTGTTTTCAAACTATACCTACAGCAGTTTGTCTTGGTGTTCTTCGACGATATTCTCGTCTTTAGCCCGAACATGCACATTCACCTCAACCACTTGGTCTTGGTGTTTTAAATTTTGCGCACTCACCACTTGAAAGTCAAGCCTCCGAAATGTTCTTTTAGCCAGCCCACAGTAGCTTACCTTGGGCACATCATCTCGGCTGATAGCATGGCCGTCGATTCTCAGAAAGTGCAATGCATATTAGAGTGGCCTCACCCTCGTACATTCAAAGGATTAAGAGGGTTCTTGGGCCTTGCGGGTTACTACCACAAGTTTGTACGTAATTTTGGTTTGTTTGCCGCCCACTGACGGGCCTATTGAAGAAAGATAATTTCAAATGGAACCCGACTGCAGACAATGCTTTCTCGACTTTAAAATAGGCCATTGCATCCACCCCTGTTTTGGCTCTCCCAGACTTCACCATGCCTTTTACCATTGAATATGATGAGTTCGACGCCGGCATAGGAGATGTCCTCTCCCAAAACCACTACCCCATTGCTTTCTTAAGCAAGTTTTTTGTAGAGAAACATAAGGCCTTATCCGTTTATGATAAAGAGATGATGGCAATTGTGTATGCGGTCCAAAAATGGCTCATTTACTTGCTCGGGCACCTGTTCAAAATCCTAACAGACCACCAAACCTTGAAGTATTTTCTCAACCAGTGGATCACTTCTTCAACTCAACAAAAACGGCTTCTCAAATTGTTGGGCTACAATTATATACTTGAATATCACTTGTGGTCGTCGAACACAGCGGCACATGCCTTATCTCAGCAACATGAGTGCTTAGCCCTTATGGGTCTGTCCTAACCCATCTTCAACGACATTTCAGATATCCAGACCAAATATGCTTAAGTCAGAGGCATCTGCTGTTCTTCAAGCACTACAACACTTGCAGCCGACACGGGCCCACTTCTTTCTTCGTGGGGATCCCCTTTATTACTGAGATGGCATTTATATAATGGCTTCATCTCCATGGCATAATCGAATCCTCCAGGAATTTCATTCGTCCCCCACAGCGGGCCATTCTGGATTCCTCCACACTTACAAACGAGTTCGCTAAAACTTCAATTGGCTGGGCTTAAAAAAGGTAGTAAAGCATTTTGTCTCTACCTGTGATATCTGTCAGCGCACTAATTATGAATCCATTAAGCCTTAAGGGTTGCTCCAGCCACTTCCCATCCCATCTCAAATTTGGATCGATATTGCTATGGATTTCATTGAAGGCCTTCCCTCTACCTAGGGTCGTAATAGGATATTGGTGGTGGTTGATCGACTTTCCAAATATGCCCAATTTATCGCCATCAAACACCCCTACTCGATAGCGAAGGTGGCTGACATCTTTGTCCGTAAGGTGTTTCGCCTCCACGGCATGCCCACAACAATTGTCAGTGACCGTGACCCTATTTTCATCAGCCATTTCTAGGAATCCTTCTTCAAGCTCAAGTGTGAAATCCCGTTTCTGGATTTTACTATTTAAAATACGTATTTTGTATTCTTAGTTTTCACACGTTTGTAATTGCGGTGTATAAAATTTCGATAAGTAAAATGACAAAATCACCCCTATTGTATTAAACAACATTCTTCATGGATGTACTTGATCCTTTGTTGATTTTCCATATTTCTTTACATATTTGGATATCACTCGTCGATACAAATGTGTGAACGTAAACGTAATGTAATTTGGAGTTATAACGAAGAAGTTATAAATGAACGAAGTTAAGGGTAAAATGGTCATTTGACTATTATCTAGAAGGCTCTAGATTTGTTGGAGCAATTATCAGTGGTGCCATGCGTGTGGCTGTGATGGAAAGGAAATAAGAGAAAATGAGGGGTGCAAACCAATGAGGGAAAGAAGCAAGGATGGGAAAGGAGGGAGAGGAGAAGCATGGGATTCCCTCGACCCGACCCGACCCGATGGAAACAAGGGTTTTTGATGCCTTTTCTGGCAAAATTCTAGCGAATTACGCCCAAACACCACCTGAGAAACACTCTATAGTGGTGATTCGCCAAATTTGAAGCTAACTCCATCAACCACCACCACCAATAGACTTCCCTTAACCTCAGAAACAAAGCCCAAGCAGTGGTGGAAGTGTTGGAGCTTATTTTAAGGTCGAATAGAGAGCACCAATTTCAAGGGTTTCTGGCGAATTGAGGCAGTTTTCAGGTGTTTCCTGGTAGAGTTAAACTTCGGCCTAGGTATGAAAGTTCTTCCCCTTACATTTCTGTAAAATTTGGTAATTTTTGGAGTTAGTCAAAAAATTGGGTTTCCGTTCACCGGAAACTGCCACCAGTGGCGGCGTGTGCTGCGGCTCGTGCAGTGGAGCCTGGCCAGTGGGCCAACGATGCTATTTTAAGCTAATTTAGATGTCTTGATTTCAGATTCGATATCTGGTTAATGTGATTTGATTGTTTGAACCTATTTTCATTATAATACGCCATTAGACCATTATTTGAATCGACAATCCGACCATTGGATCGTCACCAAACTTTAACGTGTTATAGCACATAATATTTGAGCACATTAAGAATAGACGGATTGAGAATCCGAAGTACGGATCTTTCCGAATTGAATTTCTAAGTTTGTAAAACCAAACGCTGACCGTCACTTGAATTTGTGATTGTCAGAGATCCGACCGTCGGATCGTAATTAAATTTTAGTATCTTATTTGAGGAGGATAATGAGGACCTTAGAAAGTTACGGATCTGAAATCTAATGGGCAGATGTCCCCAATCGAATTATGTAGGGTTGTGGACCCCACCGTTGGCTTATGGTTGACTTTTGGTTAACATGCCTTGAATCGTTTCAAATACTAAAATTAGTATTACTAGAAACTCAGTGAGGCTTTAAGGGCCTATCTCGGTTAGGGACTTCAATATAGGTGATATAGTTGTTATCTTGGTTTCGTATTTTATATCCTTTGTGAATATCGCTTGATTTTATAAATGTGATTTCTATTGGAATGTGATTTGATTTGTGGATTGCAAATATTTGTGAAATGTGATTTGACGTGCATATTTGAAATGTGTGGTTTGATTTGCATGATTGGTATGATGTGATGAAATGTGAGGGCTAATAGTGGATCGTTAACCTATTGACATGGGATTTGTTGCTTCGAAGCTTGTTTCATAACCCATTTCATTGTTTCATTTCTCGCTTTGTTAACCCGTTCTAAATTTAGTATTTAGGGTTTGTTTCATTTCGTTGGGCCTTTGTAAATTGAATAATTTGATTCCTGTTTTGTTTCTTCGAGCCATTGCTATATTCTTGGACTTCTGCTCAGTTCCGTTGAGTGATCCGAACCTGGGTTCCACTGGGGTTCCATTGAGTGGTCTGGTTCCCTGCTTCGTCTGGATTCCGTTGAGTGGTCCAGAATCCCTTGTGATCTGCGATTCCATTGAGTGGTCCGAAATCGTATCCAACCTTGGTTTCATTGAATGGTCTGATATCCATTGTACTCCATGATTTCGTTGAGTGGTCTGGAATCATATCCACTCGGATTCCGTTGAGAGGTCCGGAATCCCTTCTACTCTACGATCCCGTTAAGTGGTCTGAAATTGTATCTTGGTTTAGATTCCGTTAAGTGGTCTGGAATCCCGCTTGGTATTTTGGTTTCGTTGAGTGGTCCGAAATCCCATTTTTTTAGAGATGTAGGCTTTGGCCGAACTGTGTCGCTCTAGCCCTGCATTTTGGTGCAAGGTATGTGTTATTGATTGATGTGATTTGTGGAATGATGTTGGAAATCTTATGTGTGTGAATAGCATACTAGTGTGCATGGTAAGATGACAATTGTTGTTTGGCTTATGGTTGATGTGTAGTATAGTACTTAATGTTTTCTGCTAGAAGTATTTTGCGAAACATTTAGAGTTTAACAAATGGTGAACTACAAATTGCTTGATCCTTATTGAGGGTACGTAGGCTGTTTAATGAGGAGGTTAGATGCAGCCATAAAGTATACGAAAATTACTAGGTGAGATCACAAGTCGATTTTGGATGTATGTCGGGATCGGGGCGTCACATCAATGTCTCTCAACTTTGCTGCAACTCTGCCAACCATCCCCAATCGGATGGCCAAACCGAGGTCTTGAACCGCACCTTGGAGCACTACCTACGTAGCTTTGTGGGCAACAAACCCACCTCTTGGGTTGAATGGCTGCTATGGGCCGAATGGTGGTACAATACCACTTTCCATTCGGCCATCCAAATGACGCCGTTTGAAGCCGTCTATGGATACCCTCCCCCATGTGTCTCATCCTACTTGTCGGGGTCTTCACCAGTCCACTTTGTGGATACCACACTTCGTGACCGTGATGCCTTACTCCATGAGAATTTGGGGATTTCTTAAGAACACATGCATCACTATGCAAACAAGAAGCCTTCTGAGCATGAGTGTAAAGTGGGTGATTGGGTCTTTCTTCACCTTCAACCTTATCGCCAGTCCTCGGTCAATCACAAAAATCGCACCAAGTTGGCACCACGATTTTACGGACCTTACAAAGTCCTTGCTCGTGTCGGGAAGGTTGCCTACATCCTGGACCTGCCCTCAGACTCCCGAATCCATCATACTTTCCACGTTTCTCTCCTTAAGCCCAAGCTCGACTCCCTTGTCGTTACTTCGTCTGCCCTTCCCCTATGTCCGACAAGGACCTGGTGGGGAACCATGTTGTTACGCATTGGCTAATCAAATGGATGGGTTTACCAGAACATGATGCGACTTGGGAGGATGCTGATGCCATTCTCGATCGTTTTCCAGATTTCAAAATTTAAGGACAAGCTCATTCTTAGGGGGTAGGAATGTTAGGATACATGAATATTAGGTAGCTGTCTTTTATGGGTATTTTGTTTTATCCTTATATGATTTATCCAACGGTAACGAATGTGGTGATGTGTCCCAATCGAGTGCACTTGCCCTTAGGGTTGTATTTAAGCCTCATTTCACCATTTGGGAAAGGCATGAAATGAAAAATCTGATGTTTTAGTTTATTCTTTCCCTTTTACTCTTTATTTTCCTTTTCCTCGACCTCTGTTCGTATCACACCATTGCATCACTTGCACGATTGTCGTCGTCATTGGGGAATTAGGGTTCTTGGTGAATGAATTTTTGAAGAAAAAATCCAAAGGCTCCTGGAACTCATGGAACTCCAGGTTGCTGCTGTCTCTTTCTCTATGTTCCCATCACAAACCTACAACTCTAACCATTCCCAAAAACCACATACACGTACTAAACAGATGACAACGAACATTACAAACCTTTATGGTAAATTAAGGCCCTCTTCCCTTTCTTTAAAAACTCCATTTTTCATATCTCAATGGAATTTTGGGTTGCTGAGAAATTGCAAGAAAACAAAAGAAAAGGAATTGAAATTTCTAATCTTTACAAAGAAAAATAAGTATCGATTCCCAAGCAAATCATCAGCATATCACCTTTTTCTCAATCCACAAGATTTCGCGTCAGGGGAGCAAGCAACTGCAAGATTTTTAACAAATTCCGTCACTTAGGTCAAAATCAAGGTGCAAAGATGTGAGTTACTTTGTTGTAGTCTTCATCATTTTATTCGATTTTTTGAATGGTTCTATTGTGTTTTGCCAATTCATGGTGGTGGGTGTATTCTTGTGTCTTAGCATTGTAAAATTATGATATGTATTTTGATGGATGCGTGCAACTCTTCTTGTATCATGAGAGTTTGCCTTGAACGAAGGCATGTGGTTTAAGTCTCATCCTTTTTGGGTAACCTTTCCGGTTCACTTATTCTTCATAATATAATAAATGTACCTCAAATTGCATTTTTGTCTTCGGCATTAGTTCTTCATTGAAACAACTTTGCGTATCATGTTAATTTATATGTTTGGATTTTTTGAAAAAGTATTATGTTGCGACTAATCGCTTAAGACAGTTAGCCGATATTTAGCACCATATTTGTTCATTTATCCAAATTTGTTTTTTGAGCATAGACTGATGTGACGACCCGTCCCTAATTTTCTATGTAATTGTCTTCCCAAGTGTGTAAGATGACGTTTATGCCCTTGTTGGCAAAGTGACGTGGACGTAGTTATTTGGATTTAAATTATTTTTCTCGTTATCATAATTAAATTTTACTCGTTGTTACAAGTGCGGGAGCACGAGTTAGACCCGAATCGGGGTCGTAACGAAAAAGTTACGTTTAGTTAAAGTACGTAAACAACGGGTAGAATTGTACAAGTGTGCGTTAATTATTTAGTACTAAAAACTACTGTTTTTGATAGGGTACGTTAGATTTTGGCTGATTTCAAATTGTACGATTCTTATCACGTTCTCTCTTTAAAATTGTCACGTGCCCTACTTTCCCTCACCAACCAATTAATTCATTTCCCACACTTTCTCCCCCGATCAGACACCCTCTCTTTTCACCTAATCAAAAAACCTCTCTCTCATCTCTGCCTAATCAGAAGATGTCTACTTCTCTATCTCGTCTTCTCTTTCTCTCTCCCTCACCCGTAACTCCCTCTTCTCTGCAACACCAAGGGCCATCATCAAACTCCATAGATTGAGCCTAAAATTACCACCATCGTGCTCCACTAATCACCCATATGTACCAATCGATCAAGAAATAGATGAGTTTTGAGTGTCTAACTAGAAGCAACTCGGAGCTCCGACTCAAGTGGAGTTTTCTCGACATCTTTCTATTCGAGTTACCAAGCTTTGGGAGTTTTGGAAGGATCTAGGCAACTCCCCATGGCCACTATCCTAGGTTTGAAGTGGATGCGACGTGAAAATACACGATTTTGAGGTGACGAGTTTGGATCCGAGGCTATTGAGTCAATTTTGATCCATTTTCGTCCACCTTTTGGACTTTTAATAGGTATAATCTTGTTCTCCTCTTCCCCAATTTTATTTCTATATAAAGTTTGTCAAAAATGGTTGAGAAATGATGAAGATATGAAGATTTGAAAATTTTCCAGAAACCGACGACTTTTTCCAGAAACCGGCAAACTAAACGACGGCAGACAGTGGAGGACAACCGGAGAAGAAGGAGAATATTCCGTTAAAGTTAACGGAATATTCTGATGCCATTAGGTAACGCTGTTAGACTTAATGGAATATTCTGTCAAATCTAACGGAATATTCCCTAAGGTTTCTGTTAGTTTTGCCAGCCCGTAGATGTACATGTGGCCGTAACCTGGTGACGCATGAGGGCGAGTTTGGCCTCTGGCCGGCATGTGGTTGACGAGTACGAGTCTGTGACGTCGAGTAAAATAAACCCTCTGTTTGAGCAAACTATAAGGGATTTTCATAGCCTTTTAGTGTATGTCCTATTTAATTAATTAGTTTTAGTTATTTCGCATGTAGGTGAGAATTACCCCGAGGACGTACGAGGACAAATAAGGCTAGGAGGCTACGATCCATTGACGTATCAGTGAATGGACATTTGTTTTCGCATGTGTGTGTGTGTGTGTGTGTGTGGGGGGGGGGG
>JADOBS010299798.1:0-10059 GCA_015708375.1 Cydonia oblonga | reverse complement strand
TGTTTCCGTTATGAATTATGAATGAAAGTACTATGATTTCATTTTCAATATGTTTTTCCATCCTAAATTTTTATTTGGATTTTTACACTAAGACCCCTTGTGGTAAGATTCCTGGCTCCGCCACTGCTCATGGAAGATGGTAAGATCAACTGATCCTTTAAGTCGACGTGTGTCCAGATTAGCCCTTCTGATCACGGCTGTTGTTTTACCATATTTCAGCAGGAACGGCCGTGGAAGTAGGAGTTGCTGGGATTGTTGTCTCGAACCATGGAGGCCGCCAACTCGATTGTACTCCTCCCACTATTTCTGTCCTGGACGAGTGCAACTCTATCAACTGCTGCTTCATCATTTCTTTTTTCCTGTTACGAAATCAATTGGAAAATTGTATGATAAGGTGTTCAGGTGGTTCATGCTGTTGGAGCAAAAGTTCCTGTTCCTTTCGATGGAGGAGTAAGGCGAGGGAAGGCGAGGGAAGGCGTGTTCAAGGCGTTAACCCTCGGTGCACAAACAGTTCTCGTAAGAATCATATCCATCCACCACCACTGTTTAACCCTTAAAACTGGTTCTACTTTTGTTGTTCCTGGCCTAAATGATACATATGTGAGAAATTGCAAATGTCGACGCAGGTTGGAAGGCTGGTTATCTACGGCCTTGCAGCAGGCGGAGAACGGGGAGTGAGGCGGGTGATCGAAATGCTCGAGGATGAGTTTGAGCTGACAATGGGCCTTTCTTGCTCTCCTAGCGTCAAGGATATTACCAGGAGCCATGTGAGAACACCAAGTGATCATAAACTCTTTGACCAAAGAAAAAAATTCATAAACTCAACTCCATGCTTTAGTTCTCAACTTTTGGGAGAAATTGCAAATTGTGAACTGGCTAATGCAACTCAAACTGTTTTTTTTTTTTTTTTGACGAGACGGGTGATTCGAACTTCGAATAACTTTTTTGCAGAAATGATATTTAGATGATAATAAACACATTGAATGGTTCTGATCACACTGTTTGTAATGTAAAAATACGTTAATCTTAAGTGGGGTTCTCCCATGGAAAGGACACTAAGTAAAAAAAAAAAAAAAAGAAAATTGCAAATACTTTCACACTCAATCTTCACTTATAAACACAAACCAATCCCCAAGAATTTATACACTTGTAGAGCAGCAGAGATATGGATCTTATTTCTGAGCCCCCTCTAGCACAAACCATTGCACTCCAGTAAATGTATATTCACCTTTTTGCCCCGGAAAAAAGGTGATATCATGTACCAAGCTCATAGTTCTTCTGCCAAAATTTATTTGAACAATGTATGTAAAGTTTACTGTGTTAATAAGGACTAATACGTCTAAATGTCGACTTAACTGTGGGATTTGAGGAAGAGGCTTCCGACAGGAGCAGCTGAACTATTTCCTCCCAAGAACACCCCCGAAGATCTGATATTGTTGCTACGGATTACCAACAGAGTTACTCTTGTTTACACCTTGAAGGTCCATAGGAGAATTTGCCATACTACCGACTGAGCCGTGCGTTTGAGAGCTTAGCTGTGGGCTTGCGGGACAAGCCTCTGGATTACCAGCACTCATGGCATGCATTGCCCCTGAGCTCAGCTGTGGACTCATCGGAGTTCTTTGGCTCATTTGCTGTGGGCTAGCCTGCTGATGCAGCTGATGCAGCTGCTGCTGTTGCTGTTGGCTCTGGTGGGTCAGTTGTGAAATTCCCGAGGGAGAGCCCACCTGCTGCGGTGAAACAACAGCCTGTAGTGGTGAAGTCGTTTCTTGCTGCTGCTGTTGCAATTGCTGCTGCTGCTGCTGCTGCTGTTGTAATTGTTGTTGCTGCTGCTGCAACTGCTGCTGCTGCATTTGTTGTTGCTGAAACTGCTGCTGCTGCTGCTGTGGACTCATGTACATATTCGTCCCTGCCATCCCCGCCATCAGCTTCGGTGGACCCATGGGCCCCACTCCCGGTGTGTGTTGCATCGGACTCATATTACCTCGGTTCAGAGTCTGACCCAACATTGAGAAACCAGCAGATCCCGGATGCATCTGCCTGCCTCCTGACATCCCAGCTATGCCTGACTGAGGATTGCCTAACATGCCGCCTCGGTTATTTTGCATCCTGAATTTTGATGCCATGAGAGCAGCATGTGTTAATCTTCCGGCTTGAAATTGCTGGGTTAAATTGCTAATATTTGAACCCTGGCTTAAATTCATTGGATTCTGACCCACATTGCCCATTCCAGAAATAGGCGTCATGGGCGCAGATCCCATTCCCCTTGCAGCTCCCATGCCCATGGTGTTTCCAACTCCGGAAAGCCCAACCATGTTATTGCCTAAATTTCCCATGGCTGTTCCAAGTCCCATCATCATTTTTCTCTGCATTTGCGGACTCTGTGGCTGCTGCTGATGCTGTTGCTGTAAAAGTTGATATTGCTGCAAGGTGTTAAGCTTATTACTCCCCATGGGTAATTGCATGTTGGAATTCTGTCCAAACTGTGAAAGCGAATTTCCTGCTAGCATCATTGATCTCTGGAGCTGGGGATTCTGCTGTTGAATCAATGAGTGTTGGCTTTGCTGCTGCTGTGGCTGCTGTTGCTGCTGCTGCTGCTGTAGTTGTTGCTGCTGCTGTAGTTGTTGCTGCTGCTGCTGCTGTTGCTGCTGCTGCTGGAGTAATGGTTGTGACTCAAGTTGTTGTTGGCGTTGAGGCATCGAATTCCCGGCCATGAGCCCTTGAGACATCTGTAAAGCCTGAGGGTTTCCAGGAGGCAACATCCTTGTGCTTGGTAGAAGATTGTGGGATGAAGTCAAGGATGAATTACTGCCATTAACCAACTTTGCAACCTCATTGGACGGCTGCCCTGAAACTGAATCTGCATATTGTTGCATATCAGCTGCTGAGTTGTTACGGGGCAGCCCAGCAGCATTTGATTGATTGCTTGGGGCAACAGTCATGCGGGTTGGCTTTAATTGGATGTGATCATCCACAACATAACCATCCTTCACCATCTGAATAAGAAGATAACATAAATCACAAACTAAAAGTGTAATTTCAACTCTTAGTTAACTTCAAGACCATTAAAAACATACCAGTGAACAGAACTGTGCTGCAAGCAAATCCGCCATGTGCTGTTACAGGAATGAGTTTAGATATATACGTCAGTACAACAGAAAACACAAGGAATGGTAAATAGTGAAGGTTATCCCAACAGAGATTCCAGTCCAGCTCTTTTACATAACCAAAGTTACTAAAAGTTGTTTAATACAATCTGATCAGCTATATGATAACAAATTACTGTGAATGCCGCACCAAGCTCCATAATGCAGAATATTTTAGGACATATATGGTGACAAATTTTGTGCAACCCATGGCAGAAAATGGTAGGAAAGATTAATCAAAGAATATACAAGCAGGAAAATCCCACAAGCCAATAGCAGATTCGAAGGGGCAAAAAGAAGTCTGAAACAGGAATGTGAAAATGATAACAAATAAAGAGCAAAAACGCTTTAAAAAAAATTCAGAAACCACAAAAGACAAGTATTTGTGTAAATTTATATTTTGAGAAAATGAATCGTCAGTAAGATAGGATGACAAAATAATTTGTTGATTGCCTCAACTATCTCTGGTAACACTGAGTTTAATCAAACAGACAATCACCTCAGACAGCAAAGTTTAACTTGTACAATAACACTTACAGTATTGGACAATGTCGGAAGATGTTCCTCAGCAGACAGAAAATCACCATCTTCTACTTCGCCATAGTACATTGCTACAGTACCATCATTTGGTCTCTCTGACACGATCAACCTAGTTCGTTGCTTGGGAAGATAAACAACATTTCCTGCAGGTCAAAAGTAGACTTTAGAATCATACGCAAGACGGGAATTCTACTAGATATATAACCAAACCGAAATATCTGGCCCAGATTTTGAATAAACATATTAAAACAAAGGGCATATATCTGATTGATAGGATATACTGCACCTTGAACAATATTCTCTTCCTTCTCAAAATTCAAAATTCTAATTTTGCAGATATTCATGCTTCCACCAACAAGTGACTTCGACAAACGTCTCTCAGATGAATCATCTTTGAAATCCTCGTTATTGGAACCATTTGAGAGGCAGGCTCGAAGATGTTGATCTGGGAATGTATTTGGCTTCCTGATGGGGTAATCATCAACCTTATTCTTTTTTTTGTTGAGCTGATACCTGAAACAACACCCGGTTAAAAATAACGAATCTGTTATTGCTATATAATTGATAAGCCTTTCGCCACCAAAGAAGATGAGATCTAAGAAATTTGTCCTGAAATTTTTGCAAGTTAGAAAACACAGTGTGAGGGGAAAGTAAACAAAAACTAGGAGAGAAAATCATGTAGCAAGACTATAGAGTCTACCATTATCTCCTTGAATCGAAACTATTCCCTGATAAATGCTTACACAATTAAGGAACACACACATTTAAAAAATTTCAACTTTCCATCCACCTTCCACATTCTTTTGTAGGTAGAGAGGGAAAATAAAGTGCTGGGGATATAGTGCAAAGAAATTTATATAAATTCAAAACTAGTACCATTATTACCCTATGATCAAAAGGTAAAAAATAGGGTTATACCTCATGGTCACCGCTTCAATTTTTGCGAATTTTTCAAGCATGGTTTGATCAGCGGAGGATGGAGTTCCAACAGACGGACTGCCTGCATTTAGTGGAACACTTATATTACTAACGCTGGCAGGAGATCCAACACCAGTCATTGCTGAGGTCTTAGGGAGCGAGTTTGTTTTCCGTTTTGCAGCACCTTGAGACTGGTGTTGCCGTTGCATAGACTCATTAGCACTGGAAGTCAAACATGAGGCTCCAATAGTAGGAACTGAGGTCATTGCTGCCTTCTCCTTCTGCGATGCCGCTAAAGCAGAAGTTACTGCAGCTGTTCCAAAGTGGGGTCTTACAGAACCAGTAGAGAACTCCCCTGACTTTGATGATAATGGGGATTGAACTAAAGCCCCAGAAGATACCCGAGGACTTTGAGCTGATTTTCTTTTTGGGAGTTGGTCATCCTTTCTTGCATCTTTCTCCATATTCTGACCAAGATTACTCCAGGATGACTGAGGAAAACCAGATCTCATGAATGCATGCTGTGGTAATCTTTGGTGAAGCCTTGATGGATCGAGATGGCTTGTGTCTCCTTCCATTATCGGCATATCGGTCTTAATCCCACTGAGCTCTGACCCGTCTATCTTACCTATATCAAACGGCTCTTCCTTGGCACCATATCTCATGTTTGGCTGTCCTGCAGCAAATGGCATTGTCCCAGGGTCCTGACTCACCGCCCCATCAAACATCTGCTGGGAAAACTTCTGAATTCCTGTATTTGAAAACTGAATTCCTTTGGCCATTGCTTGCTGCTGCAAATGGTTATTCTTCCAGTTCATATCTGATCCATGGAAGCTATCCATATGTGACCCTATTTGCTGATGTTGCATTCCATCAAGGCCAACTGGTGTGGGTCTTTGTCTCTTATTAAACGTAGATAAGGGTGACATTTGGCCATCTTGATGCTCTCTCTTTCCATGAAGAGGGACATTACCGTTCACATTGTCAGTATACGAGATCATCGTGTCTTGCCCAACAGGGGAAGGTGATGCATTGACAACACTTCCTGATCCAGCGTCCTGCACACTTCTTGGGGTTCCGACCCCCATTTGATACCTTGATTGGTTCGGTGCTAAATGTGTTGCTGGAAAAGAAGCATCGGTCATAAAACTCTTGGATCTTAGGGCCAACAAGTTATTTGTACTCATATTTTGATCGGTCAAATTTTCATGGGCGTGTGGCATCACATTGCCTGGAAGGGTTCCTGAATCTCCCAACCTACTGTTAGATCTTTCTGGAACTCTATCAATGAAAACTTTCTTCCCATGTGTCTTGCTATTAGATGCAACAGTTTCTGGCATCTGTCTCAACCTCTTTCTCCGGATACCAGTCAAAGCCAAATCGAGCTGCAAACGCAAAAATTGATACGATTAAAATGCATCAAATCATCCAGGTGAAGTACATCAACTAAACCTGAAACTTCATTACCTTTGTGGGAACTGGATTTTTACAGAGCCTGTCTAACTTGGGAGTTGGATCTAAATGAAGTTGTGGCTGCAAAGCTTTCAATATTCGGGACTCCACTTCCTGCAATTTAAAGTGAATACTATATGTTGACATCACAACTCAAACATATTACGGAGAACCATTTGGAAAGGATGGGAGACATCTAGTTACATACCATCAGGTCACCATAAGCCCAAGAATTATCTAAGATCGGCGGGATATCCTTCACTACATTTTCCAATGACATTTTAAGGCATACTTTATTTACAATGACGGATCCATTGGTAGAGGGACTACCAGGCCCTTGTTCAAAAGCACATTTGCGATAATCACGAATCTGCAAGAAATCACATATAACCAATTTTAAAAACAAAGTATAGCTAAATAATGTAAAAATTAGCTAATGATTGTTGTCCTATTCCCATTTCGAAATACTTTTCTATTAGATTATTTCACTGTTCTTGCACAGGTAATCTTACGGAACAAGATAACTCACCTCACACACAAGTGTTCCATTGACATACTTGCAAGGTATATCATCTAGAATATCTCCAGGCAACCGGCCAGATTCAATTGCCTCCAAATATATTTGCAAATGGAAAAGGAAGAAAATCTTAGTACCAAAAAAAAAAAAAAAAAACCTACAGAGCAAGAAATTCCAGATAGTAATTTCGATGCAGATGACAAGGAAGGAGTTGCAGGTGGCATAAAGTGACTTCTAAACTATTTAAATCAAATAACAAATTGATGAAGCGCCTTTTTGAAAATACCATTCTTTCTTCTTTTTCCCTTGTTTGGTTTTACACACTCATTGCACGTAATACATGCTCATCAATGGTCAAGTCCACCATTATAACAGTCAGTTTTCTGGAGTTAAATGAATCAACAAAACAGCGAAAACTTTATATCGAAATTTTAATGGAAGAGTTTTATGCCATACTATATTGCATGCAATTACAGATCTTCCAAAGAAAAATTGCAACATTCTAACCATAACTGGACACTCAAAAGAAATAAAGGGGGAAATTCAAATGACCAGACATTTACCGAAAAAAGAGTTTCTGACGTCCTATCATATGGGTGTAACAACTTTGGAACATCTTGATGTGTAGCTTGATGCGAAGTGTCATTCTGAAAATTCATAAATACAGAAGTCCTTAAGAATAAGAAACAAGATTTAAAAGAGCCATGTTTCCGTCTTATCCAAAATTATATTTCCTTTTAACAAACCTCTGATGGTTTTCCAATAGAGTATCCATCTGGGAAGAGATTCAAAGTGAAGGAAACTTCGTTTTCTGTCAAAACAAAGGAAAGAAAAATCAAGATAAAAACAATGGCTAATCCCCAATCCCCTAAAAAAATTGTGACAAACCTGCAGATACGAGAAGCCCTTCAGAAGACATTGGTGGACCAGAAACCCCGGCCCCATTCTCACCCTGTACATACCATAAGAGAATCTAATTAGTCAAAAACAAAGATAGAATGCAAACGGCACATCAAACCCTCTACTCATTCTCCTTATTCAAGGGTTCTCAATCAAACTACAACGAAAGCTTTCTGCTTGCATATTCCAGATCAGAATAAGTAAAAAGTAATGCTCATTTCTGTTTCAGTTGCAACTTGCAAGAAAGCAGGAAAATAATGTGGATTCTTTTCTGCGTCTCCTTCCGTGCACCTTTTAAGTCGATCAAGGGCAGCAAAAGAATAACTCCATAGCCCTTGGGGGATTAAGAATTAACTGGATACGGATATAGCTTCAACATTCAACTCGAGGTGATGGATCAGAAATTTTTTAATTTTCAACAATTAATTTAAGTACCCATTTTGAAAACAAAGTGCTGGATTAAAAATTTTGATCTCAACATCCACTTTCCACCCAAAATAAATAATATTCAGCAGAATCGACCCAGATATTCAAATTCAGGCTCAGCAAAACGCCCGGACACACTTTGTGAGCAAAACCCAAATGCCGAAAGATCGAAAATAGCCGTAAACCTTTATGTAAATTCTTCCCTTGTACATCTTGAACAGCCAAAAACACCCCAGTAAAGTAATCACACAAGCAAAGCAACAAATTAAACACATTTTCTCAGCAACCAAACAGAGAGAAATTCAACAATCTCAAAACTTTACCTCGAGCTTTCTGGGGACAGCTCGGGAGCTGCTGTTATTGGGAGTCTCGGACACGTCATCACCGGCAACGTCGGCCTCGGACTGCAGAGGCGGCTTCGGACGGAACCTAGTACCGGTCCTTGAAACCTTAAACGAAACACCCATGATTGGGTCGGAATTCTATTGAGTTTCTCAGAATTTGAATCCGAGGTCGTTGCTGGGACGCAGGAGAGCTCGGATCATGGGAAGTTAATTGGAGGACGATGAAATTTGGAAACAAACAAACAAAAATTAATGAAAAATAAAATAAAAACAGAGGAGAAGAAGAGAGAAACAAAAACCCTAATTGGAATCTGTGTGTCTGTAATTTAGTTAGTGTTGAATTTGACAGAAAGTAGTGCAGAGAAAGAGAGAAACGAGGGGGGGAGTTGTGGAGCTCGTCGTACGAAGCTTGTGTTTTTTCTACTCTTAATGTTGTCTGATTTGATTTTTATAAATGATTAGGATTTGGGAGGAAGATTTAAGTTTAACATCCCATATTGGCTGCGACCCCAATTCCCAAGTGGTGCCGGTGTCTATTTTTGTGTTTTTTATATTTTTTATATACTATTTTAATTTTTGACCGTCAGATCGAATAAATCAAGAAAGATCAAAAGATAAAAATTAAGATAAAATAAGCATGTGGATATCATCTCCGTAAAGTGAGATAATACCCTTTTTTCTTTTTTTTCTTTTTTTTTTTTAACTTGGCCAATCCAATGTCAAAAGATAAACAAGTTTGTCCGAAGAACATAGTTGTTAACACAGAAGAGGACTGAAGGTTATAGTTGACACAGTTGACATCCGGTTGCGTGCAACAACAATTCCAAAAATAATACGAATAATAGCAATAATAACATGCTTAGAAAAATAAAACTGTCAAAAACATTGATCTTTTTCGACAAAAATAAATTAATACAACATGGAAATTTGTCAACACCAGAGATGCAACATCTTTTATGGTATCATTCAAATTTCAGCCACCTACATGGAGAAGTGTAACAAAAACCTGTACAAACGATAAAATCTTGAGATTTGTCGCATCTCCATTTTACAACCCTATCAGCCTTGCAGTAAGCACCAAGAGACCTAGCCGTGACCAACAGGTCAAGAAGAAAGCTCCTCTTCTAGCTCCATTTGGCTTATGGAATATTCCCTCTCAAACAATAAAAGTTCCTGCGGATGAGACAGTGGTTCGATAAGTCGGGTCATGTTAATCAGCGGATGCAAAAAGGGGAAAGTAAAACAGGGAGCTCCACGGACGTCTCCGAATGATCAAATAAGCTTACGGGGTACTTTATAACTACATAATTCCAAAATTGACAAATTTAAGGCCCAGCACATGTTCGGTGATGAATCTGTCGATGATGTCAAGTCAAGACTCAGAAGTGAAGGTTATGGTATGGCGGAGGCCGGAGGGCAATGGCTATCACTATCAGTTGAAATTTTGATGGCAAGGGGTTTAATTTACTATACAAATGTGCCTTTAGAAGGAAGAGTAGACGTTTACATCCGATTGTTTAAAAGTGGGAGATCGATGGACAAAGGGACAATATGCTTAAAGCCTCAAGTTATAAATTGTCTACCTGGTGAACAAATGAGAAGTATCTATTACCTGCAGTTGTTGGTGACTAAACAAATGAAGAAATCCAGCTTCGGAGCTAGCAACTAATTCAATCAACTGATCATGGCTTTCAGGTGGAACACCCAACTCTATAAGCGAAAGCGAGACCTGCATATTATGACATACATTACACAATTAAAAGGTGTGCACAGTTCTTGTTACTGTATGTAATCATTCAATCAATTTCAAGTAGAA
>JADOBS010299797.1:0-10058 GCA_015708375.1 Cydonia oblonga | reverse complement strand
CTCTCTCCCTCTCTCTCTCCCTCCCTCTCTCTATCTCTCTCCCTCCCTCCCTCTCTCCCTCCCTCTCTCCCTCCCTCCCTCTCTCTCTCCCTCCCTCCCTCTCTCTCTCTCTCTCTCTCTGTCTCCCACTCCCTCCCTCTCTCCCTCTCTCTAAGATTGAGATTCAGAGTTTAGGTTAGTAATATGTTATGGTGTTCCTTAACCTACATTTAAGCCTCCAGACTGCACAGCTAAAGCTAAAGGGCTTATCTGCCACAGGTACGATAGTCTTAAGGAGGTGTACCCGGCGTCTAGGTACAGTCTTATAGAGATGATTGATTCTTGTAGTCACTTTTGTGTCTGTATCTGCATGTTTTGAAGGACTTAAACATGAACCACTGTAAGGTGGTCACGTAGGGACAAGAATGTGGAGAAGAGGAGCCAACCTTGATGGAGATGTTGCTAATTTTATTGAAACTGAGCAGTTGGTGGAGATTGAAGGTTTCTAGTCCTCATTATTGCAGGTAATTCTCATATGAAGGTTCAGAAAAGAAATGTGTGCTGAGGTATTATTGTATCGGAATATTTTTAGTTACTATTATGTTTCTTTGCCTAAATAGGACATTAGCTTATATCATGGTGTCATTATACACGTGATCAACTAAGTTGGCAAGGATTAAACATCTGAGAAAAGTACATTCTGTTGAGAATGAATCCCATATTGATGGGAGGAGGGACCTTGCATGAGCTTATAAGTAAATTGGGCTAATCCCCATATTGCCAATTGGTTTTATGGTGGAACCTCAACTTTCTTCGCGCTCCTTGTTGATGTGAGAAATATCATAATTGTAGAACTTTGTCATTCTTTCTTGAGGTTTATGGACTGCCGCTCACATAGATGAAACTTTTGTACAGTTTAGCAAGGATAGATTGGTTTTGCCAACTTTTATGCATTTAGAGAACTTTTTCAATACTATATTTTCTAAATATGCTTTTGATATGTTTTTCAGATTCGAGGTTCAATTCCGCTTCTTTGGGAGCAAATTGTTGACTTGAGCTATAAACCACAACTTAGGATTATTACTCATGAGCAGGCGGTAATTTGTTGCCAGAGATGCAAATCCATCCCTTTTTACTCTTTTCTGGCTTAATGGTACAGTTCTTGTTAGAGTAGTGTTCTGAATTTTCCCAATCTACTTACAGTCAAATGTTGTGGAGCGCCATTTTTTTTATCTTTCCCAAAGATGCGGAGAGACAATGGCAATAGACCTAACTGATAAAGTAAGGGTTTCTTGTCTATTACATTTTACTTTGAATTTAACAATCCTTCCACACTGGTTCACCTTTACGTTAAGCTGAAAAGTTTGCAATTTTTTTACCTTCAAATTGTGTTTGTACGACACGCTCACCTTTTTGTGGCTCTGGGATTAGCTAAATAAGCAATGATGTCTATAATTCTTCCCAGCTGATTGCTTGTGCTACACAAGTTTTACTGTTTTTTTAATTGTATGCAAACTAGTATATGTTGTTTCATATATTTCCAGTTGTTATAAGTTTTCCATTTATTGTTATTTGTAGCATGGTGATGAAGGTCAACTAAGCACGGCATTTTCTGCTGAAATGAAAAATCTACCAAACATGAGGTGACAATTTGCATACTTATGTATGCAACTATGTTGGCTCCCAACTGAATCATCTTCCCACTTCAAGTAGATTCCTTTTTTGTTTTCGAGGTTGCTTATAATGAAGTCAGTTCCACTGGTTGGCATTGGGAACAATGTCAGAAATGAGTTTTTGTTCTCAACTTACTAGTGTTTTTGTAGCAGATACGTTTCACTTGACTTTCATCATGTCTGTGGTAACTCAAACTTTGAAAACCTAAAGGTTCTATACGAGCAGATCTCAGAGCAATTTGAAAAGCAAGGGTAATGAAAGTGTAATATCTGATTGAATTAAGTATGCCAAAATCCAGGTATGCTGTCATGCTGGCTATATGTAATACTGTTTTTAATCAAAACTGTTCCAGCTGAGCAGATACTTCCTCGTAGATGCGAAAGGCAGTATACTGGAGGTGCAGAAAGGGATTGTCAGATCAAACTGCATTGATTGCCTTGATAGAACAAATGTTACACAGGTTTCTAAGAAAATTACCTAGTGTGATTGATCTTAATAATTTGTGCTAATATGATATACCATATGCCATAGCATGAGTAAACTCAGATTTGACATTAAATGGTTCACTGCTTCTTTATTTTGTAGAGTTACTTGGTCCAGAAGTCTCTAGAGGCACAGTTGCAGAGGACTGGAGTGCTGGATTCTTTTGAAAGCATTTCTATGTTTGCGATGCTGAAGACTATCAAACATTTAGAGCGTGTATGGAATTCTTCGTGTCATGTATCCTATCTTTCATAAATGATCAAACGATGTCTATAATAAATTGTTGGTACTTATTCTCAATTTTGTTGCTTTAGTGTGGGCGGAGCAAGGTGACGAGATAAGCCTCGAGACGTATGCCCTGAAAGGGGACCTGGTTAGGTAAATTCAACCGTATAGTATGACTTGAATCATGGACTATATATATTTATCCTTTTTTTTTTTTCGAATCATATTCTGGATCCATATTACCGCAGATATGCGAAGCAGACATTTGGAGGAATAATTAAAGACGGGATGAGTGCTCTTTCAAGATATATTTTGAATAACTTTCAGGATGGCATTCGGCAGGTAATCTGCCTCGCAAATATAGAGTATTGCTCATCTGCATGAAAGCAAGTGACTTCCATTTATATAACCTGCTTAAAATAAGTTTCAAATTTGTTCAGGATGCTATGGATCTTATCAATGGCCGCTATACAGTTAGAAAAATTTCTGTAAGTACAATGAATCTTTCAAAGAAGTTGAAGTGCATGAATTCCTTGTCTGGTTTTATATATCCCTAGTTGAATATCAGAGGGCAACGAACAAGACTAACAAAATAGAAAGAATATTATTAAACAAACGAGAATGTCGGAACAGCTACAAAACCCTAAGAGGCTACATTGTAACTAACTTATTTTTCATGCTAAACTATAAGTTATATTAATAGAGAGTAAAACCTAGAAACCCTAATTCGGATAGGCTAGGCCCATATACTAACTAACAAGCATACTCAAATAATTATAATATACTAATATTTTCCAACATCCCTTTGTTATCAGTTATACAGATCCCGTTACAGTGGTAGGATAATAAGGCCATCTCTAACTGATGGTTGGCCAGATGACTCGTTTTAGCCCTCTGGCCCTCCAAGATTCTCCAATATATTAATATTTTAATGAACAGTGCAGGGCCATAATTGCCTCCGTCTCCAACCGAGGGCCAGAGGGCTCATTTTAGCCCTGTCACAAAAAATCGTCTCCAACCGAGGGCCAAAGGGTCATAGGACCAAATATAATTTATTAATGTTATTTAATGTTGTTTCATATTGTTTAATGTTGTTTGATGTTACTTAATTTAATTCAATGTTGTATAATGGCTTAGGAAGTTATAGGAAAAAAATAGAATTTTAAAAAAATATGAAACAAATTTTGTGAAATAGAAGTTATAAGAAAAAAATGGAATTTAAAAAAAATATGAAACAAAATTTGTAAAATAAAAGTTATAGGAAAAAAAAAATAGAATTTAAAAAAAAAATATGAACCAAATTTTGTAAAATATAGAAGTTATAGGAAAAAATGGAATTTAAAAAAAAAATATGAAACAAAATTTGTAAAATAAAATTTATAGGAAAAAAAAATAGAATTTAAAAAAAAATATGAACCAAATTTTGTAAATAGAAGTTATAGGAAAAAATGGAATTTAAAAAAAATATGAAACAAAATTGTAAAATAAAAGTTAATAGGAAAAAAATAGAATTTCAAAAAAATATGAACCAAATTTTGTAAAATAGAAGTTATAGGAAAAATTTTGTAAATGAAAAAAATTAAATAAAACTGTAAAAAAAAAGTGGCCAGCCCTCCAGCCCTCCCCGATTCCATGGGGCCCTCCCAGATTCCACAGCCCTCTAGCCTAGCATTCGGTTGGAGACAGTTTTCGGGTTATTTTCGACCCTCTGGCCCTCTGGACTATTCAGTTAGAGATGGCCTAAAATCTTGATTCATCTTATCGGAACCTCAATATTTTAGTTTATTAAGGTTTGGGGAGTACCCTGATGGTTCAATTGCATCTCTTGAAAGTAAATTTAGTAAGAAATCATGCCTACTTTAATCAAATTCAATTCTACCAAACTTGATGTTTGATTGGCCGGCTTGGCATGTAATCGTCATTAGTTGGCAGCGACTGAAGGTAACTTGTGCCACTTTTAAAATGGCTTCACTGAATCTGTAGTCAAGTATTAAGTGTGAGAACAAACATTGCAGTATCTACCGGTGGCATCAGCTCTGCTAATCGGAGGGTTGACATTGACATCCGTCACACTTCAACAAGGTATTACTATTTCCGGTTGCAGCCGATAAATTACTTGGTACATTTGACCACGAGTTCAAATGGCAGTGCAATCAGACATGGTACACTCCTTTAGAGATTGTGTGAGATCGCTAATTCAAGGGGCCACGTTGTTTACGATAGCATGTGTGTGTTTTGATAATTTTATGCAATCCAAATAAAAAGAAATCGCTCTGAATTTACTCCAAATATTCTAACATGATTTCAACTGGACGAACCCTTTTGTATTTACTCCAAATATTCCATCATTGAACAATGATGGAGCATTCACATACTATTCGTAATCTGGTTTTGCTAGAATGGGATTGATTACAAATATACATAGACATCCCTCTTATAGAGATTTTACGAAGACTAACACAAAACATAGGTGTTCAAAAGTCTTTGCACATACACACTTTCACACACACCTTTAGACTTTTGGCAATTACAAAAGGCTGTCACTCTCTGCTTTCGGCCAGTACAGAAACATTGACAGCTATCAAAGTAAAAGACAAGTATAGCTGTTGAAAAACAAGGCAGCTATAGACAAAACATGCTAGCTGATTTCTGTTGACTAACTACTAAGTTGGTCTATCTTAATTTCTAAGGACATCCAATCTCAAGTGTTTTTTCTTACATGTGATAGGATTTCTTCTCCTTTGTGCTTTTGTGCAAATTAAACTTTGGTTTTCTGGTTTTCCATTTGTCTTTGAACAATGATGGAGCATTTGCGTACTATTCGTAATCTGGTTTTGTTGAAATTCCTGCATGGCTTCTTTCTCTTAGTCTTATGCATGATGAGCACATGTTCGGAATCTGCAGCATTTCCCAGCCCTACCCTGCTTGGAAACGAATCTGATCGCTTGGCTTTGCTAGACTTCAAGAAAAGAATAACTGAAGATCCTCTCAGTGTCATGAGCTCGTGGAATCATTCCGTCCACTTGTGTAGTTGGGTAGGCATTACATGCCACCGTGCCACCCAAAGAGTCTTGATTCTGGACCTGGAAGATAAACAACTGGTAGGCTCCATTCCACCTTCCATTGGGAATCTTACTCATCTTACTGAAATGAGCTTGGGAATCAACAAATTTCATGGTGAAATTCCTCAAGAACTGGGTCGTCTACGTACCCTGGAAAGTCTCAACTTGTCTTTCAATTCTTTAGGCGGGAAAATTCCGACTAATATGTCCCACTGTACACAACTGAGAGTTTTCGATCTTGCTTCCAATAAGATTATTGGGTCGATTCCACACCAACTCAGTTCATGGTTGAGTTTAACTGTTCTACATCTTAGACTTAATAATCTCAGTGGAACCATCCCAGGTTGGATAGGAAACTTTTCTTCTTTGTGGAGTCTTGGACTTGGCCGCAACAATTTTCAAGGAAGCATACCAAATGAGCTTGGGCATATAACAACCTTGAAGATATTCGCAGTTGGGGAGAATAATTTGTCTGGTATGCTCCCTTCTTCAATTTATAATATTTCTTCCATATACAAGTTCAGTGCTCCTAGAAACCAATTACATGGAGAGCTACCACCAAATCTCGGCATCTTGCTTCCTAATCTCGTAGTATTTTTATGTGATATAAACAATTTCACAGGAAATATTCCTGTATCATTGTCAAATGCTTCTAGACTTCAGGAGATTGATTTTGCTATAAATGACTTCACGGGGACAATCCCTGGAGAAAGTCTCGGAAGCTTGCGAAGCTTAATTTGGCTAAACTTTTTTGACAATCGACTGGGAAATGGAAAACTTGGTGATATGAGTTTTCTCAATTTCTTGACTAATTGTACTAGTCTTCAATATCTGGGTCTAAACTATAATCATTTTGGAGGAGAAATCCCGAGATCCATAGCCAACCTTTCGACCCAACTACAATTTCTTTATCTCGGGGTTAATTTGTTACATGGAAGCCTCCCAAACGGCATTGGAAATCTTATAAACCTTACTGACCTATCTGCGGATTTTAACTATTTGGCGGGTGTTGTCCCTGAAGAAATTGGGAAGCTCGAGAAGATAGGGGGACTGTATTTAAATGATAACAAATTTTCTGGGCCAATTCCATCTTCCCTAGGTAATATGACTTCATTGATAGAGCTCCACATGGAGAGAAACAGTTTTGAGGGAAGTATACCTCCAAGTCTTGGAAAGTGTCAAAAACTGTTACTACTTTCACTTTATGATAATAATCTAACGGGCACCATACCTAAAAAGCTTATGGAGCTTTCAACCCTTTCAATTTCTTTGGACCTGTCTGAAAATTATTTGACTGGTTCACTGCCAAGTGAAGTGGGTGTTCTGGTGCATCTCACAATGCTAAATGTATCAAACAACAAGTTATCAGGTGCAATTCCCAACACCCTAGGCAGTTGTACTAGTTTGGAGGGCCTGTACTTGGACGACAACAAATTTGAAGGAACAATTCCTCAGTCTCTGAAAGATTTAAAGGGTTTGGAAGAACTTGACATTTCAAGCAACAACTTATCCGGGCAGATTCCTGAATTCATAGGTAAGCTTGGAGCACTTAAGTATCTCAATCTTTCGTATAATGATTTTGAAGGCGAGTTGCCTAAAGAAGGAATTTTTTCAAATGTCAGTGGTGTCTCAGTTCTTGGAAATCATAGGCTATGTGGTGGCATCCCACAATTACATCTACCTTCATGCTCCAAAAATAAACACCATTCATCTCGAGGACTACTTTCCCCAAAAGTGGTCATCCCTATATCTTGTTCACTTGCATTCATAATTGCTCTATCATGCTTCTTTGGTGCTCGTTCAATGTTGAAAAAGTCAAGAGATGGAGTTGTAACTTCACGTTCTTATAAGGATTGGAAATTAGGTGTTTCCTACTCACAACTTGTTGAATCGACTA
Organism: Cydonia oblonga; assembly: GCA_015708375.1. Classification (NCBI taxonomy): domain Eukaryota; kingdom Viridiplantae; phylum Streptophyta; class Magnoliopsida; order Rosales; family Rosaceae; genus Cydonia; species Cydonia oblonga. The sequence continues at coordinate 2,738 of JADOBS010299797.1, read as the reverse complement.
ACGGTTTCTCTGTGGATAATTTGATTGGTTCGGGAAGTTTTGGTTCTGTTTATAAAGGGGTAATTCCTAGCAATGGAACGGTAGTTGCTGTTAAGGTATTAAATCTTCAACAACAAGGAGCGTCCAAGAGTTTCAATGATGAATGCAAAGCTTTAAGAAGTGTCAGGCACCGAAATCTTGTCAAGATCATTACTGCATGCTCGAGCATTGATAATCATGGTAGAGACTTCAAAAGTCTAGTCTTCAAGTTCATGCCAAATGGAAGTCTTGACTTGTGGTTGCATCCTAGAGATGAGGAGCAATCTCCAAGTAAGAGATTGAACTTTATGCAAAGATTGAACATAGCCATTGATGTTGCTTCTGCGTTAGATTATCTCCACAACCATTGTGAAACATCCATTGTTCATTGTGATCTAAAGCCGAGCAATGTACTTCTTGATGAAGACATGGTAGCCCATGTTGGGGACTTTGGTTTAGCAAGGTTCCTCTTGGAAGCATCAAATAATCATTCCCTCAGTCAAACAATGTCATCGCAACTAAAGGGTTCTGTAGGTTACATTCCTCCAGGTATGAGATTACATCATTCTAATTTCATTTTTATGTTCTTAATTATTAACTTATTACTAAAAACCAACTAATTAAATTCTATTTATCAAAGATATACTATTGACTCTTTTTCTTGGAAACAAGTAGCATTAATCTGAAATAAGATATCAATTTTAATAGTCAATTGCATGTGACATCTTATTGTCTATATGTATGTCACGGCAGAGTACGGCATGGGAGGCCAAGTTTCCATACTAGGAGATGTTTACAGCTACGGGATACTCTTGCTAGAAATGTTCACAGGAAAAACACCTACTGATGACATGTTCATTGAAGGTCTAAGCATTTACAAATTCGTAGCCATGGCTTTGCCCGACCATGTCATAGACGTTGTTGACCCTTCATTGCTCCTCGACCTCGAAGCTGATGGTAGTGTTAACAATGACAGATACGAAAGGACTGCGATGCCCAGACGTAACAATCGCGAAGTGGTAAAAGGAAAAAAGGTAGAGGAATGCTTGTTTGCTGTGTTGCAGATAGGACTCTCCTGCTGTGCAGGATCACCAAGGGAGCGGATGCTTCTAAATATGGTCGTCGGAAAAATAAGTGCAACTAGAGACTCGTACCTTAAAGTTCAAGAAGGCTAAAGAAGGACAAAGATATGTTGCTTGTGGTTTTTCTTTTCTTGTTTTTCTCTACTATTCCTGCCATTGCCTTGAACCTTGCTTCTTTTATGTTAGCGGTTGTTTTAAACGGACAAAGTTTTCATTTGTATGACTTGAAGCTTTCAAATTCTTATTTGTGTGGAGCTATTTGTAATTGTCTTGGTTATGTCAATCTTGTTTAGAATCTGATAAACTCAATGCTTAAGCAGTTTAGAACATTTCAGTCTCATATTTCTTCCCAGATGGTTGCATGTGCTACACAAGTTTTGTTGGAAATTTTTCTTTTGTAGCATGTGGGTTATGGTTGTGATGAAGGATGAAAGATTGCTTCAAGGCATGTACAAATATGTTGTCTTTCATACTCTATTTGCCCCTACATACAATGTGCAAAAGGGATATGCGAATAAGCCTTGTCGATACAATTAAGCTTGATGTTACGCCTATTGTTTGTCAAAGTTTTGCACTCCTAAAACAAAGCCCAAACGCTCAAAGAGATAGACAAGAATGGTCAAGATTTAACTAGAAACTAATACGCAGATTTAGTTTTTAGGCTTTCATTATTTAAATAGTATGAGTATATAGATAACTAGAAACTAATACTACAGATTTAGTTTTTAGGCTTTCATTATTTTAAATAATAAGAGTATAAAGATAATTCTCTTTTTTTTCTTCTCTCTAGCCTTGATATCGCTTACATGAATTTCTATATTGTGTTGTGTTCTCTCTAAAACATTTGCTTGAGTTGATTTTATAGGCAAATGAATAAGCTAGTATGACTCAAAACCCCATTATTCCATTTTTTTATGTTTTTCGTGAATAAATTTAATATTATTATATCAAGTCATTCCTCTTTACAACATAAAATTGATAAATAAGAAAAAAAAATTTTGTTGTATGAATTTTTTTTAAACAAACGATATTATCGATGGACAAATGGACTAAGTTTTACATTAAACTATCAATAATATGGTTCAAATTCGTCTTTGACGAGAATTAAATCTAGAACATCTCCACTTGCAGCTGATGATGAATACTATTAGACCATAATACTATAAGTTTTAATTGAAACTTGAAAAGTACAAAAAAAATAAAAAAAATAAAAAAACATTACCCTTATCCGATTCCCTCTCAGTCAGCCAAGCCCAACTCCCCCAATCGTGCCAATCCCCTCTTACAATAGCATCCCTTCATCCGAGTCCTCTCCAGCTATCTTCGGCAAGCTTTGCTCTTTTCGCTTCTCGTTCTTCCTCTCTAGTTTTCGCATATGTAGAAACTACTGCTGTATTTTGATTATTTCCATCTAAAATTCAAATTTCTAGCCGAATGCGCATTCGATTACCTGTTTTAGGATTCTTGTTCTGTTCAATTTATTAATCGTTTCATCTATTTACACAACATGTTTAATGTTGGATTTGTGACCAAGTGGGCAACAAGCCAAAATACCTTTCGGCTAATAAAATAGAATATACAAAAGCTAATAGTGGAAGCATGATGATGTTTGTTGAAAAGAAGAAAAGGTGGTGGACA
>JADOBS010299796.1:0-10058 GCA_015708375.1 Cydonia oblonga | reverse complement strand
GCTTCAGCTGATTAAAATATAATTAATTAAATCAATTATTTTGGGATGGGCTTTGATTTTGGGACCAAGAACCCAGTGAATGGGGTTGATATGTTTGGGTTTGAGTCCATGAATGTATGGTTTTTGGGTCAATTGGATTTGGTATCGAAGCCCAAAGGCCCAAAATATGTGGATCCATCATCCATCTAGTATTTCATTTCAAAGTTGTAAAATCTAGAGAATCTAGTCATTAAGATATGGATGAAGAGGCACCTCTAACAGACTAGTTAAACCATTTGTCAAGTCATTGGGCTAAGACAATCTCAAAATGAGCCTCCAACATATTAATTGGTAGAGTTGGCCTACGGGGACTAGCAGCTGAGAAATTTCAGCATAATTTCATATAGTCTTCTAGGTTATGTGTAGACTTCAACGGGTATGCTAAAGCTTGGGGCCGCGACCAACTTAAGACTGTATGTGCAGGGATAGATCCAGGATGTTAAAATCAGGTGGTCGCTTATGTCCTTAGATGTTAAATGAGCAAGGATACTCATTGAAGTTAGGCTTTGAGGGAATAGCAAAGGGCTAGAGAAGTTAAGAGGAATGAAGGTTGTGTGAAATGAGAATAAAACTATACCTAACCTAGTAACCTAGGTAATACATTTTTCTTATAAATCTTTTTTGGGCTATAATCCAACCTAGTGAAGGTTGGATTTGCCTCTATGTATGTGAATCCGCTCTTGATGTTAGCTATATGTCAAGTCATTTTACATATGGATGAAGAGGCATCTCCAACAGACTAGCTAAACCATTTGTCAAGTCATTGGGCTAAGACAGTCTCAAAATGAGCCTCCAACATATTAGTTGGCGACAGAGTTGGCCTATGGGGACCAATAAATAAGAAATTTCAGCATAATTTCATATAGTCTTCTAGGTTATGTGTAGACTTCAATGGGTATGCTAGAGCTTGGGGGCCGCGACCAACTTAAGACTGTATGTGCAGGGACAGAACCAGGATGTTAAAATCGGGTGAACACTTACGTCTTTAGATGGTGGTCGCTTACGTCCTTAGATGTTAAATGAGCAAGGATAAACTCATTGAAGTTAGGTGTTAAGGGAATAGAAAATGGCTAGAGAAGTTATGAGGAATGAAGGTTGTGTGAAAGGAGAAGAAAACTATACCTAACCTAGGAACCTAGGTAATATCTCTTTTGGGCTATAGCCCAACCTAGTGAAGGTTGGATTTGCCTCTATATATATGAATCCACTCTTGATGTTAGCTACATGGCAAGTCATTTTGTCTTTCTAAACGTTTGTTAATCACTCTTAGCTAGTCAAGGGAGAGAAATAAGTTTTGCCGAACTTTGGTTTACTTTCTCGCTTTTCCTTAAATAATTCAATTTCATGGAATAAATAATTTAATATTAGTTAATACTAGAGAGCCTTTGTTGGAGTAGCATTATTGAAGTAGAGCTAGTTATAAACACTTTTGTACTGTTAGGAGTTAAATTTAACCAAACTTTTGGCTAGTTTCGGAAGACATGTTCATCTATATATCTTCAATTTTAACACGACAAGTCTTGTTAGATGGAACAACATTGCACATATATGATATGGGTTATGTACTTGCTACGTGGTGTGGGCCTAGGTGGGGTTCATCATGCTGCAAGAAATCCAAAGTCAACCCATCCTCGACACCAAAACCCTAGCACCCATTCAGAAGGAACCCATATGTCACAACCATGTACCCATTAAGAAGGGAATCTTCATTTTAATATGAAGATTTGAAAACTCCATTCCATTTTTTTTAAACAAACGCTATATTATCTATACTAAATGGTGGAGGAGTGAGTTAAGTTTCACAATCAGTGACAGAGCTAGAATTTTATAAAAATAGAGTCATAATAAATAAGCATTCTAAAAATTAATCATACTTTCATTTATGTTGTGCACGATATATTCTCTTATTCAAAAAGGTGTACAAATATTCCAAAAAAAAATATCGTATTATACACCAATATCATGAGTTAAACACACGGCAAAGAAGAACAGAGGAGATCTTTCGTCAAAGGTGAAAACAATCCTTAATGAAAGTAAGCAAGTTGTACACTCTTACTTAGTTCTTACAATATTCAAAATGAGACAAACACTAGGATCAAATGAATTATAAAAAATAAAATAAAAATTAGCTCGAATATTGTGTTTAATTGAGATTTTATTTTGAGCTCAAGAAGAAGAAAGATAGAGGAATCAAAGAAGAAAATAGAAGGAAGAAATAGCTGTTTCTATAAAGGGGTGATCGGCATGAGATGAGCTAGCTAGTTGGGAGTGGAGTCGGCTAGGAAAAAAAAAAAACTAATGCTCACCTCCAATATTACTTTTCTGAACTAATTATAGGGATGAAGACGAAAAAGCAAAGGGCAAAATATTGAGTTATTAGGGTCAAGTGCATCCAATGCACCCACTGTAGCTCTACTACTGTTTACAAAGTGTAAGCTATAATAATGTGGTTCAAATCTGTCCTTAATGATAATCAAACCTAAAATTTATTATTTACAAGTGTAGAGGAATACCACTAAACCATAACATCAAATGTAGAATAATATCATTAGACCGTAATACTAAGTGACAATTCCATTTCATTTAATCAGTAAAAAACTATTCAATGACATTTATACAATTAAATTACGTCAATCACAATTAAATGAACAAGAAGACGAATCCCGGAGGCGAACGCAAACACTTCATATAAAAACTTTTACTTGAGAGATATTCTGTTACAAAGTTTTTTGAAGCATGATTGAGAAGCAGTCACATTCATGGAAGGTGAGGTGGGAGCTGCTCATGACATGGTCTCCATCTCTATTTCTGGGGCCAAATGATAGATGCTCCAATCTCAAAACTTAATTAGTCCCACACAAATAGAAATCAATATATACCACAAACTGAAAGACAATCCCATTGGGGTAAGTAAAGGCTTTGCTTTCGAAAAGGTCGGTGCCTTGCTGATGCTCTCCTACTATCATTTTTCATGAAAAATCAACGAAGCTTATGTTGCTATGACTAGACTCTTGTTGTCCCATCCTATTTCGAATTTATTCCCCAATTATCTCAAACAGATTTGACAAGCATAAACACTAATGCTTTTTAAATTGACATTGTCAACTAAATTTTCTATTTTGACAAACAACAGAATATACAGAGTTTTACAATATACCCGTAACGCTACAAAACAAGTTACGTTATCACACAATTAAACATTGAGCTCACCATAAATATATTATTGTTTTCCAACCATATGAATCGAATTATACCTCATTTAATTAAGTTGAGAAAAATGTCAGTAAACAAAAGGATAGTTCGTAGCCCTAGCAGATCATTCTTGCTCTCTAATATTGAAAAGAAAATGATTAGTAATAATTCTAGTTAATAATATGCTTAAAAGTGTAGATGTGGCTTGTGATTTTACGTAGTTGATAAATATATACAGACAAAAGTGGTGGCTTCTTGTTATTTGACATGGACGGTTGGATATGGGAAAGAAAGGAGGGACGATGTGGAAAAGCCAAACACCTAGCACAATCATACACGCTCACTGGTCGGCTGGCCTTAAAGCCCGGAACACATCTGATGAAACCTTATCTCCAACACCACCCACCACCCACCACCCTTACAGATTGCTCTCATCACATCCATTCCATCATTGCGATGCCAATTTCTTTTTAGTTTCTACTCTACAGTCCTTTTTAGGTCTTCTGAGTTCTAGCTCCATCTCCAAAATTAAACTACAATTATTTTCTTCCATTAGAATCGATTCAAATGCCCCATCATGCAAAATCATTGGTGGGGTCTCCTTGTCTATCCATTGCCGCCTTTCCACTAGTTCACACTTGCTAATAGGAACGAGAATATTTTGGTTCACAATCCTTAATTATAACGGATATTGTTTATCCACGTGTCACATATTATTTATGTACTTGATTCTTACAAAACACGGCATGAATTGTCCTTAAATAGACAATCACAATACAACACAGTTAAAGATGATAACATGTACATTTGTGCGTCATAACATTGTATGATTCATTTCACAATTAGATTAGTGTAATATTAGATAATCTAGGGATTCTTTGTCGTTTGTAACCCTGCTCTTTTTCCTTTACTTTGAAATTTAAACCTTGAAGTGTAGGTTAATGATGATGGATTAAGGAATAAATCTGTTTAATCTTAATTACCCAATTATTCCCAATCATCTTTTATACCAATTATATTCTTTTTATTGGCAAAACTGTTTCAAAGTCAATGTATCTGTATCATCTCAACCGCACTAGAAACTTGTAAATGAAGGATACCTAGCCAGGATAACGATAATCCTATCTCTAATCTTTATGCCATCTAACTAACTTTCGTTATTCATGTTATGTCCATGTCATGAAGAACTATTTTCGTGAACAAAGTCACTGTTAATTAGTGCTAAACCAAAGAAAAGAGAAACAAGAAAGAAAAAAAGGTGCATCGATCACCCTGACGGTTACATCTCATCAAAGACTATATGAGAGTTTTAATCATAACTCAAACAAAAGGTGCAATGAATTTGTAGATTCGTCGGTGGATTAATCGTACAAATGGCATCATTTAATTTCCATCACTACCTAAAGATGCTCTTAAAGTTTCTACCTAAAGAGTCAGATAGCTCGGCAAGGTGATAATTAACATGTCATAATTGGTTTTTCCTTTCTGATTATCATGTTAAACTTCCATTTGTGTTAATTAGTTTAAGGTAAGTGGTTGAATTATCGAATAAGTATTCAAAATAAAATTCGAAGAAACAACCAAGCTTTCATCGTTGCCAAGAAAAAAACCCTAGCTAAAAAGGAGTTCAGATTTGGTTAGTATGAAAAAGTTTATACATGTTGAGACTGAAACTCAAGTCGAGAAATGAAGAATTTTACATGTGCTTAAATGTAAGTTAAACTACTTATATAGCTAATTAATTTTATAGTGAAACTACTCCTCATGTTGTAGTTAGTTTTATAAAGAAATCCTAGCCTTCTACAGTCTACATGCAGAAACACAAGGGATTGTGGTATTCAGAGAGGCATTTCGGTGGTCTGCGAAGTCTACATGCAGGTTATCACAACGGATTTGGTCTTCCATCAGACTCTAATAAATGTTGTCTCCGTTAGATTGCTTCATTAAATTCATCACACACCCAAAAAAAAAAACTACAAAGATTATAAAACAGAGAGAAAAAATAATATTAATAAATGAAATTTTAAACTTCTTATAAATAAAGACATATATCATTAAATCAATAAATATATATCTCATGTGTTATGTGAACAACTGTTAACTATACATATATAAATCACACGCAATAACGGTGAACAGTTTTTTCACACTAAATCTATTGTATATTAACGTAAAAGTGATCGAAAGTATATACGTACCTAAAGAATCTCTCACTCTCTCTCAAGCACTCTCCAAAAACTGTAGAATAGAATAGTTTGTCGTATAATATAAAGTGAAAATCTAGTAGATCAAAAAGTGGAAAGAAAAAAGGTAAAAAGTGCCGAATCATCATTCTCTTCATCACTCTTTATTATGCGTTCTTGTGTACACCCACATTCCATGTGGTTCCACGCATGCTTACACACATACACGCACACACAGAGACTAGCTTAATTAGCTTCATATGCCTTCTACACATATCAATTGTATAGAGACATATATAGACATTAGAGTATAGTAAAGAATTTGTTTGTGATATTAGTCAACCTATGAGGACAAAGAGACATGGGGTCGATCGAATTGTTATAATTCCACAAAACCATATTCGTCATTCACTTTCCTTCCTTCCTTTTCTTAAATAATCCGACCCCCACATTCCTACTACTCCAACTCCCTCCTAAACAAAAAATTACCATCTTCTTTTGCCTCCACACTCGCACCTTTTTATAAATATTTTTGTGATTAATTTGCCACTTCATGACAACATTTGGTAATTTTAGAGAGATGGGTTTTGATCATGAAGCTTGTAACACTGGCCTTGGACTCAGCCTAGGTTGTCAAGCTAATCCAGATCATCATACAAATTTGCAGGCTTTCGATCTCGATCACCAAAAGAAGAAGAAAATACAGTTGAAATACGATCACCTATTGCCGGCTCTAACCCTAGGTCCATCATCCGGGGATTCGAAGATTGAGGCCGCCGAATCAGATGATCATTTGCACCAAGTAGTACATGTGCAAGCACAAGAACAGGTCTCTTCTCCCTGCAGCGGCGCCGTTTCGTCGTTCTCCAACTCATCTAGTTTCAAGAGGGACAGAGATATGGGTGTTGAAGAGATAGAGGAAGAAGAAGAGAGAGTAGTGAATATCACTACTTCATCAAGAGTAGGCGATGAATTATATGATCAAGATCAAGATCATGAGGGCAGTCCCAGAAAAAAACTCAGACTTACAAAAGAACAATCTTCCACTTTAGAAGACAGCTTCAGAGAACACACTACTCTCAATCCAGTAATTATATTTTTCCATAAGCCATTTTTGTTTATTTATTTGTCTTCATGTTATTATAAGCTTGTGTTTAATTAGATTATCGTTCATTAACAAATTAAAGTTTTTCTTTTTATTTTGATTTTTTTCTTGGATAAATCAGAAACAAAAGCAAGAACTAGCAAGAAAGCTAAATCTACGCCCGCGACAAGTTGAAGTCTGGTTCCAAAACAGGAGGGCCAGGTATAATTTTTTTTACTTTAATTTACAAAATGTGCTAAGTATTATATTCTCACTTGTAAGTGAGAGATCTTCAGTTCAACTTACATGAACATCGAGTTCAATACTTAATTATTCTTATTATTTGTATTCAAAATTTTCAGGATGTCCATGTTTGATGCTTGCTAATATGCAAGTCTCCAAAAATATAATATTCTTAATTTATTACAATTTTGTAGGACCAAGCTGAAGCAAACAGAAGCAGATTTCGAGTTGTTGAAGCAATGTTGTGAAACATTGAAAGAAGAGAACAGAAGGCTACACAAGGAGCTGCAAGAGCTCAAATCAATGAAACAAACAGCAACAGCAGCAGCACCCTTTTACATGCAGTTTCCAACTGCCACTCTCACCATGTGTCCCTCCTGTGAGAAAATCTGCAACGGCGGCGATCATCGGAATCATAATCATAACAACGGGTCATCGACGAGTCCATTCTTAATCGGATCGAATAAGACTCACTTGATATTCAACCCCTACAGTACTCATCCATCTACAGCTTGCTAGTCTGCTGCCAAATTAATTAAGGCCAGATTATCACTAGCTAGCCTTTTTATTATGAAGCAACATGCATATTTCGAATTAATTTGTACAGGATGACATTTAACTGTGGAGGTTAATTCATTTCTGTCTCTTATTTACGAATATTAATTTGTAGATATATATAATTCTGCGTTTTTAGCTAGTCATCTCATCATTTGAAGGATCTTTAATTTTTTTTTGCGTCTTTTCCAATGACAAATCTAGCTAGGTTAACTTTGCACGTAATGTCATTGTTATGTATGGGCAATTTGTCGATCATAATCAATAATATGGTTTAATGTGAGTATGATGCTATTTGATCACACTAAGAATTTCAGAAAAGTTGGTAGACCGGTTGAGGGGGATGTGATTGGAACTGAGGTGTATGATCAAATTCGACATATTTCTTGGTGTGAATGTGCCCAAATTAGTTCTCGATCGGTTGCTTTTTCTAATAGTAATAACAATAATGAATGAGCCCTAAGTAGTTCTTGATTATAGGAACATAAACCCGTATGGTTGCTATATTAATTAAATTAGTTCATGAATCTTTGTACCAAACATGATTCTTTTGGCTTAACTTGTATTTAAGTTTTTACTGATTCTTTTGTAATTTATAAACATAATAGCCACGTAGTGTCTAGCATGTATTTGTATTATGTTGTTATGATAATATATGAAAAGGAAAAGAGAAGATCTTATTTTCGTTCTCATTTATGGCATGCTAGAAGTTTTGGTATTCGAATTTTTCTATTCGCATATGGGTCCATGCGAAAATTTTAGTATAGTGTTGTATCCTACGTGTTGAAATTATTGATCGTTAGATTTGGTTATTCCATCTTTAACTTAAAATTTAACAGTAAAAAATTTAATATTTTGAAATTAAGATATCTGAAAACATACTAGAAAATTCTGAGTCGATAACCATTAACATCCCTAATTCAATCTTTGTGACAATTTGACATGTCAAAAGAAACCTGGCCGAAAAGATGTGAGATGTATGGAGAAAGTTTTCCATTTCAAATTATTTCAATGCTCTCTTGACGTATTCAACTTTATAAGTTGTAGTCTACCATCTAAGAAAGAAATAAAGGATTTAAGGAACCACCGGACATAATAGCAAACATTTTGATTGATGATAGTTTTATTGAGTGACTATATGTTTTCATTTTTTGTTCAGTAATGATGACTTTTTTTTTTTTCTTGATTCCGATTTAAAAGTTCTGGCAAGATTTTTTTTTTAAATGTTTACCTTATTATTATATTTTATCTTCTTGTACGTATTTTTTCGTCATTTTAATTAATATCATACGTTTTTATTATAAAAAAAAAATCAAGAGAAAGAAAAGCAAATCTTTAATGCTAAAGAAAGCAAGAAATAAAAGGAGAAGTGATACTTTCCAACTCTTACAAACCGACTATTCATTTATTTTGCGTAATTTGACAATGATATTTTTGAAAAGGAGTAGGATTCTCTTTCTCATTTTTTTTCCTCCCCTTCCCTTTCCTCTTATTTGAACAATTACGGTTAAACCACGTTAACATCTTATATTAATTTTTTTATAACAAGGTAAAGATAAAATAAAATAATGTAAAGAAAGATGATGAAAGAGGATAGAAAAAAAAGAAGAGAGAATCTTAATTCTTTCGGAAGTACTGCAGGACTATTTCTTATGATTTTGCAATATTAAAGTTTGCCGTGCCCACTGCCCCACTGCCCCACTGCCCTAATTTGTTAATAAAAACAGTACCTTAAAAACAAAGTGACAAAACAAACCTAATTGCATGAGCAAGACCTACAAAGGCAGACAAATATGCTAGCTACTTAGCTAGTGTCAATATTTAGAGCGCTTCAGCAATATGCATTTCCAGACTTTAGAAAACCTTTTGAATAAAACTATTTGTATCACCTTAATTATTAACTTACAATTATGTGCATATTTTTTTTTATAAAGATATCGAAGAGTTTCGAATTCTCTGGATCCATTATACTATTTCTACTAATATTTTTATTCTCACCTACACTACTGAGCTAATCCTACCCCAATAACTCATGTTTACTGTCTTTCTAATCAATATCTGAATATCGTAAATCTAATATCTAAAAAATAAGAGACGTGAGATGTTACAAATAATCGTATCCAGATATTTTACTTCTTGTTGCCAGTTGATGCAATTATGATCACCGTTGATGCAATTACGATCAAAACGACTAACAAACATCGGGATCATAATCATGTTGTTTATGTTCCTATAATCTCGTACCAACTACCAAAAGTACTTGCCTTGATCAATGGTCAGTCCCCTTCTTTTTATGCTTTGTTAATTTTATCCAAAAATAATAATAGTCAGTTCTGCATTTGCTCCAATGATCTTCTGGAGAACTTGACAGGGCTAGCTTTAGGGTTGTGTGCTTGATGACGACGATGATAATTAATTAGGTATATGTAGCCTTCTCACCAATATATTGAACCAATATGTCCGGACTTTAGATAATGGTTAAATTATATCATCAAAATGGAAAAACTGGAATTCATATACCACTAGATTTAGTGTTAGGCGTAGCATCTTATATATAAGCTAATGTGGACTGAGATGATGATTGTTCAGTATTACTTTATGAGCACTTTTGCTTGTTCCGTGTTAGGTTGGTTCACGAGGGTGAAGGAGACAAATCTAATTCGTAATCTCGGAAAAAAGATATTGTTCTTTTCTTGTCTCGGCCTAGCTACAGAAACAAAATTATATATATATATATATATATATATATATATATATATATA
>JADOBS010299795.1:0-10058 GCA_015708375.1 Cydonia oblonga | reverse complement strand
TATTCTATAATTAATTGACAAGTGTTAATAAACTTAACATTTTTAACTTTTATTGTCATAAACATAACACGTTTTAATCAATAATAAAGATTACACAGAGAACTCACACAATCAATCCAGAAGATTTGATATTATGTTTTCACACTTTTTTTTTCTTAACTCTTCCATTTGACTCTCTTTCACACTCTTTATAAAAATGGGGTCTACTCTCCTACTCTCTAGACTCTAGAGAGAGATAGACTCAGTCCCTGGTGAGAGAGAGAGAGAGAGAGAGAGACAAAGAAGAAGACTTTCAAAGTAAAACAAAGAAAGCAAAAACCAAATCAAAGCAGTTGCCTTTGCCGTTCAATTCATTCATTCACTCTTGCAGTTCTTCAATTGGGAGTAAAATTATTAAATTTTAATTCCCAATTAATCCCAACCTCCTGTTCTTGCTCTCCCACCAGAAGCAGCAGATGCAGCAAATCACAAGGGCATTTCTGTCATTTACAACCCTACTCACATGATCCCCTCCGGTTCCGGGAACGCCTTCATCTCCGGCGGAGGCGGGTTATGGTCGGCGTCACCGTCGTACGTTGCCGTCGGCGTCACGGCCTTGGCTGGGCTCGCGGTGGTCGTGGCCATGTTCTGCACTGCCACTAGGTAAACAAAGCTTTGAAATTTCTCAGAAAAGCTCTGAAATTTCTTGAAAAACGCAAACCCTAGAACAAAAATTCACTGATAGATGAGAGCTCTACGACGAACTCAGACTTCCTCGTCGCCTTCGAGCTCGAATTCATCTCATTCTTCGTCTTCGCTGTCGTCGTCGTCGTCTTCGTGGATTCACTTGCGTTCGGTTCTGTTAATCGTGTCCTCTTCCTCACCAGCTTATTGTTCTTCCTCTGATCGGTGAGTCTCTCTCTCTCTCTCTCTCTAAAGCTTTTGTTTTCGGTAATACCGCTTTTAGATCCCGATCTCGGGAAGCTTCAAGTTCATGTTTTTAGTACCAATTTTAGCTCAGTTCCACTGTTTTAATGGCGTTTTCGTTTCGATCCCTTCTTTCGGGTCACCTTCTTCATTCGCATTTTGGACCTCCTTGGAAATTGTTACTCTTTCAGTTGCTTAAAAAATTGTGGGTTCGATGTATTGGCCAAGCCGCATTGGTTGTTTCTTTTGCGCATCGATTTGCTTCTGGAAGATTTGTGTTGTTTTTGTCTCATGGTTCTAGTAAAATTAGGATTTTTATGTTTTAATATTGTAAGTGTTTGAATTTTGTATATTAAGCTGCCATTGAGCAACAGTGCTGTGGTTTAATGAGTCAAAGATTGATAAACCCGAATCGATGTTAGCTTTTACTAATCTTCTCAACAGATAGATGGATTGAAATGTTTTGGATATTCAAAGTCAATTAATTAAGCTGCAAAGCTATTGCATTTGTCTGCAGTTTAACTTTAATCTTTGTTGATAATTTGCTTTGACTTGGCCCTTCGAGTGCATGCTTACTTAGAATATCCAGACTTTTGAAGCCGTCTAATTTGGTTTTCGTTTACTGCCAGACCCTTTCTTTTATATGAAAGGTTCAAACTTTGACATGTTTTTATTGGCCTGAAATTTTCATTCATTCATACATTGATATTTTTTGTATAGCTGATGCTTCCTTAATCGTACCATTACTAATTGCGCTTATTGTTTTATTTTCAGGGTTCGTCTTAAGTCACCTTGGTCCCGCAGGAAAAGAAAACATGCCCTTTCAGCTCAGAAATGGAGGCTTTTCTTTACACCAGATGGAAAGCTTCGCGATGGTGGAGTTAAGTTGGTGAAGAAAGTTCGCAGTGGAGTGAGTTTCTGTCACTTTCGTGTTATATAGTTGATATCAAAATGCCGTAACGTCTATTCATGGTTACAATTTCCATCATTGACATTATTCATCTTAAAATTTCATGAATGCAGGGTGTTGATCCAAGTATTAGAGCAGAAGTTTGGCCATTTCTCCTTGGAGTGTAAGCATGCTCAACACCTCTTTGAAGTTTTTAACTGAAACACTGCTACATTAATACCTTGCATCTCCGAGATAGAACTTGTTATGTGATATTTTGGCTTCCAACATCAGGTGTTTTGGTGTATCATTCCTGGCAGAGGATTGTATGCTCCTTCTCTCCTATTAGTCTGAATCATTGCTTTTAGACATGTCATTAGGTCCAAATCAAACATACTGACTGCTAGATATATGAGCTTTTATTTAGGTCTGGTTATGGCTTCGGAGAAGCTCATTTTTGGCATTAAACCTGACATTTCTGCTTTTGAACACTTCGCTGCATAATCAATGTGGAGTCAAAGTTTCAGAAAAGTGTTCTCTTTTTTCTCCTCCACGTAAGAAGAGTAATGCGATTCCTTCTGAATTGATGGCATGAGTTTTGGAAATAAAATCTGCTAGTATACCTTGGTCAAAACTTCAATTATTCTTGTGATTATGTCTTATAATGCCATTATCATATTCATATGACCATCGTACTGATTCCTGTTCTGCATATACGTTAAAATGTTGTGTTGTTTTCCGGAAGTGCGAAACCATACTTACATATGTTGACTGGATTTCTCTGTCTCAACTCTCAACAGTTATGAATTAAACAGTTCAAAAGAAGAAAGGGAGATAGTACGATCTCAGAAAAGGTAATAGTGCCAAGTTCATCTAGTTCTTTTGTAGCTTCATATTGCATAAGTTGACTGAAGCTTTTCCCAGTTTGAGTAATATTTTTTATTATCCATTGGTTTTGCTAACTTTATGGTACATTGTTCGAATATTTGGTTGCAGAAAGGAATATGAGAAACTCCGCAGACAGTGCCGACGACTCATAAAGCGCGAAAATGATAGCTCTAAGTTGAATGGGGACAGCTGTAGATTCACCCATGATACAGGTTCTCCCAGCTCTGAGGATGTGGTTAGCGCCAGGGAATCCCTTTCGAGTGAAGATAAGATACCAGATGTTGAATACTCAGATGACCCTTCCAGTACATTGTTGGATGGAGATGATGATGGTTCAAGAGAAAACACAAATGCTGATTCCAAAGCAATAAACTCTGATTCGTCTGACTCGGATTCCTCTGAAGAACCTGAGGTGATTCAGGCTTTCCCCTCATGTGAAGGGAGGGAAGAAAATGATCCTGACGTGACTTCCAAGGATGAATCTTCTCCCTTGAGGACGGAGGTCCAATCAAATCTAAACAGTGAGGATTTTGCCACATGGCAGCGGATCATACGCCTTGATGCAGTACGAACTAATTCAGATTGGATTCCGCACTCCCCATCTCAAGCTGAAGTGTCACAGGATAGGGCATCACGTTCTGCTGAGGCTGTTGGGTTGAAAGATTACAGTCACTTGGAGCCTTGCAGAATTTTCCATGCTGCTAGACTAGTTGCTATTCTTGAAGCATATGCACTCTATGACCCCGAAATTGGTTACTGCCAGGGTATGAGTGACCTGCTTTCCCCTATAGCTGCTGTAATAACAGAGGATCACGAGGCTTTCTGGTGTTTTGTCGGTTTCATGAAGAAGGCTCGACATAATTTTAGGCTTGACGAGGTAGGGATCCGAAGGCAGTTGAGTATCGTTTCTAAAATTATCAAATGCAAGGACTCCCACCTATACAGGCACTTGGAGAAGCTCCAGGCGGAGGATTGCTTTTTTGTTTATAGGATGGTGGTTGTGCTATTTAGGAGGGAGTTGACGTTCGAACAGACAGTATGCCTGTGGGAGGTAATGTGGGCCGATCAAGCAGCCATTAGGGCAGGTATCGGAAAATCTGCATGGAGCAGGATAAGGCAACGAGCCCCACCAACAGACGATCTGTTACTCTTCGCCATCGCAGCTTCTGTATTGCAGAAGAGGAAGCTGATAATCGAGAAGTATAGCAGCATGGATGAGATTATCCGGGAGTGCAATAGCATCTCGGGGCAACTCGATATATGGAAGCTCCTGGACGATGCACATGACCTGGTGGTAAACCTGCATGACAAGATAGAGACATCTTTCTCATGACTGCACATTTCGGTAGCATAGTTCGTTCTTATGGTTCATTTCTCGGCATCCTGTTATTCGGAGCATCCAAATTCCTCATTCCTTCCTTCCTCTTTCACAACATAAGCACTTCGGGAGCTCCCTCCGACCAGGCTATCATCAAGCTTGCTTAAAAGTGGCGGTGTCAAGACTTTCGAACGATTAATTATTCAGATTTACCTGCATTGTATTCTGCTCTGTTTTTACCGCACGATTCCGGGATTTGCAGGTAAAACTCCTGTATTAGCATTTACCATTAATCCGTTAATGTAACCATACTGCCATACTGGATGAGGAACACATTTTCTTGTGTTCCCAAATTGTCCAATTAGAAATAATACCCTTCTCCCATATAGGCCCTTGCAGTTCAGTGTTCCTTCGGTGGTTGCTTTTGTAAAATTATTATCTTGTTGGGGCTATTTTCAACCCTTTTGTGCAATACGAGCCTTTGAATTGCTCCAGTTTCATCAAGTTCCGATCCCTTAAAAAATAGAGTTTTAACGAAACACTTTCAGTACTGTATATTTTTAACAAAAAAAAATCACATTTTTACCTTTTTCTGGTATTGTTCACTATACCTTTATTTGTCATTTTTTATTAAAATTAATTTTTTTTTGTATTTTTCGTTAGTTTTTCCTTAAAAAAGGAAACGTTAACGAAAAGCTCTCGGTACATTTTTAAACTAAAAAATTAATCTTGGTATTATTTACTTTAATTTTTATTTTGTCCTTATCGTTAAAGTTCAAAGTTTTTAAACATTTTTTATTAGTTTTTCTTTTAAAAAATAAATTGGTTAGTTGGAATTATATATAAAACCTCGTTAAAAAAAACAAACGCGAAACCAAAAGTCCAATATTTTGACGTCACTGGAAAGTCGTATCATTGAAAGTCATATCACTAAACATTGAATCTATATATATATACATCTACTAATTAATAAATCACTCATTGTTAACTAAAATATTATAAAATTACTAGTTTAACCTTATAATTAAAACAGAACATGAAAAAGAAATATGAGCTATAAATGTAATTTCACACAATCAAATTTTGTTGTTTTTTTTCAAAGCTTCAAAAGCTTCTCACTCTCACATTCTCTATCACTCTCTTCCTCCCCCCTTCTATTTCAAGAACAAAAATAAAAAAATTTCTCACATACTTTCCCTAGGGATCCCAGATGAGGGAACCCTAAGAGAGCCACCGATTTCAACTACCGTTCATGTACGATCCATATGCTAGTATATATATAATGAGGAGACAAAGATAGTGAAAAATTCAAAATGCCAAAAAATACCCCTCCCTAATTAAAAATTCCAGGACAAAACAATTTAATTTACAATGGTTAAATAGTAAGACTAGATCACTTTGAAAATTTCAAACAAAGCACCCACCATGTGGGTAATTACTTGATAAAATTAATATTACTATATTTGACAAAAAAACAATTACTGATACATAAACGTAATAAATAAATAAAAAAATCGATTAGCAGGGGCTACTTATATATAAAAACCCGCAAAAAAAACAACGCAAACTCGAAAGTCCAATACGTTACAACCGCCCCTTACAAACAAGAAAGTTCAGAGTCATCGCCTCACTCTTAGTCGTCGACACCGGTGACAGTCCTTCAAATAGTGTTTTTTTTTTTTAATGAAACTATCTTGAATGAAGAAAATATCATTTTTCTTCATGACTTATTTATGTCCAAACATAAAAAAGTTCCTCTGAGTCCATGAATTCTTTTAAAATACACTTTTCTTGAATATTAGTAAAAGAAACAATTCAGATGATCTAGTATTTTACCAATTAGTAAACCAACATTTCAGACTTCTATCAAATGAGTGAGATCCACCAACCAAAAATACTATAGATGCAATGTAACATCTCACCTCACCTCGACCAACGGAGAGGGAGTTGATGTGCCTTATATGTATATGCCCACCTCCTATATCACGAGGCATTTTGGGAGCTCACTGGCTTCGGGTTCCATCGGAACTTCGAAGTTAAGCGAGTTCGGACGAGAGCAATCCCATGATGGGTGATCCACTAGGAAGTTCTCGTGTGAGTTCCCAGAAACAAAACCGTGAGAGCGTGGTCGAGATCCAAAGCGGACAATATCGTGCTACGACGAACCCGGGATGTGACATGCAAGATATAGAAGGGAAATGCATACTTTATTTTTTGTCATTTTTTCGTCTGTGCATTTTTAAATTTTTAATGAGCGCACCTTATTTGTCGACTCTATACGATACTAATATTTCTATCAAGCATAAGTTTTATTACAAGTCATCGATGTATTTCCGGAATTTCAAGTATTTATTATTATTTTGTTGACTTCAAGTATTTATTATTATGTACCCTAAAAGTTAGCTATGTGTTGCGTTTGATAATTTTTTGCACGATTTGTTCACTCAACATGAAACGACATGAAAATAACAAGTTTTGAATCAACATGTTAACGAGCCGGGTCGGTATCAATTCATATGTTACAGATTCTTTAATGTGTAAGGTCATTATCGGGTCATGTGTTAAAAACCCAATAAGAATATTGTTTGCCAAATCTAGATATTGGACATGACAATTTCTTGCATGATCTGTTATCCGACACCAAACGACACGTTCCATTAACAAATCGGATCGTTATCGGGTAACCAATTAAGAACTTAGTAACATAATAGTTTTGACACAACCCGTTAAAATAATAAATATAACAAAAAAAAAAGACACGAACACGACAAACATGACCCGTTTTGTCAGGCCTACTATGTGCATTGCATGTGATGGATTTAATGAAAAAGATTGAGATCATTGAACATTCGAAGGACAAAGTGAAACACCGTTCAAAGTCGAGGAGGCCAGCTAAATGTCTTTTGGTCAAAGATGGAGATAATTCAACCCTGACGCACGAGGGTCCAGGACCACAAAGATAAAACGCATCCACACAAAAGGTAAAACGTCAAAACCAAAACCCGCGACATGGACACCAGCACAGCACAGGTTTCAAATGCAACACACAACAATTCCCTCACATATCAGCAACAAATAACGGATGAGGAATTCATATGGAAATGATAACAAGAAAAGTCCTTTAATTTTAGATCAACCATTGTACAATCTGTCAATCACCTTCTAAGCAAAACAGACGCCAGAAACCGGCCGACCGACTCTCCGACGAACAATGACGTAAACCAAGAACGACGTAACTGAAACGAGCAATTGTAAAGTTCAACTACTCAACTAGGTCTATGACAGATAACTAAACCTTATGAGCGGATATAATGAAAGACAAAGACTCTACTCTTTCTTGGTATAGTTACGGACAGCAAAGGCCAACCCCAAGAGTAAAAGGGGAACCAGAAACCGTAAAATCTTGATCGCGAAATCGGATGTCTTGGCAAGATTGATTTGACCCCCTTGTGCCGGAATTGAAAACCGTTTCGACGGGAGAGTTGATGGATCAATCTCACCAATGTAGTACTTCTCCATCATATCCTTGGCTGAATCACTGTGACCAACATCTTCAAAATCATCTGTTGCATCTCTCCCTACAGTTTACAAACAAAATTAGTCTCATAAACCATACTGGCTTGAAGGTTGAAAATGAAAGGATATACGTAGTAATCGAGGGCCTTACCAGTTGCAGCTAGCAGAACTTCACCGCCTCCGGGATGATCATCCATGAATGGCGTCACATCATACACCTGCAAATTGATATTCCAATTTCCAAACCATCGATAAATCAGTCTATTCTTCTAACTATCAAATTTTTTGGTGCAGCTAGCAGATTTTGTTTCAAGTACGACATATAAACTCCATACAATCATCAACCGAGAAATTAGTCGCTTTATGTTTGTACAGATGAGACCTTAAAACACCGGGCAGTGATTTTCGCACTCCGCTTTTCCCCTATGCACTCACTTTGTTATAGTCATTGGATTGAATAAATCAAAATCAAATCAAGGGACAGATACAAGGGGAGGACTGAGGAGTGGGAGTGTGGCAAACAGGACCACATTGACATGCAGAAACGTAATAGTCAAATTCTGGGTTGAGTCCTTGAGGGTTATTTTCTCATATTCCTAGATTTTCTCAGCAACCAAACAAAGGATAAATCAATCAATCAACTGGGAACTCAAGTTTACAGTACGACAATCAAACATCCAACTCAAGATAAAGATCTGACCTTCCCAGCAATAACAAGCCAGCAATCTTTGTTCTCGTTGTGCTTTGCCACCTCTTGGAATACGTGAACTTTTGGATCAGAAGCCATCTTTCACTGCCACCATACAAAAATCACCGAAAACGTTAAAACCCACTAAAACTCACCCACCAAATCCTCGAAATTTAGATCAAAACAGCTTCTGCCAATCACAGAAAACAAAATTCTGATACACCAATTCAAACCCACAAAAATGTATGCACCAAAGCCTCGAAATTTCAACAAAAACAGCTTCAACCATTCCCAGAAAACAAAATTTCAAATACCCATTAAATTAAAACCCACAAAAGTTACGCACCAAAGCCTCGAAATTTCAATAAAAAACAGGTTCCACCAATCACAGAAAACAAAATTTTGAAATACCCATTAAAACCCATGAAGGTTTAAGCACAAAATCTAAAATAAAATTGATAAGAGAGAGATTGTGAATTGAAGAGCAAAGATTGATGAACAGACTCGCACCCGCGAGAGAGAAAGGCTTTGCGTGATGGACTGTGCTGCTTTGTTTTCTCACTTCTCAGAGTGGAACGTAAATTTGCTGAAGGGGGCATTTATGGACGAGACATTGTCAAAATGCCCTTCTAATTCACGAATATTACGCATTTGTTATCAATAAATTTAGAGGCTTTTTAAATTTTAAAGGGTAAACATGTCTCCCAACTGCGAACTCGAAACGGCACCTCCACCCCGGATCCCTCCCACTTATGACAACTGATCCAAAAATTCCTAAAAAAGTAGCCCATTAAAATTTATAATAACTTTAGCCGTTTGATTATATTTTAAGAGTTCAGATTTTTTGCTCAATTGGCTTATGTGGAAGGGATCCAGACTGGGGATCCAATTGCCAATCAAAACCTATTAATGTGCCAGAAATACAGTTCAGTCTATCAAAACATGTGAATCTCATTTTTATTAAAAAAAAATGATACAAATAATATTATAAATATGTGATATGAATAACATTTTTCAATTTTGTATTAAGCTAAAAAAAATGGATAGAACTTGCTGCTGATCCCTAATTGCAGCTGAACACGTGTGATTAAAAGCAGCCAAATCCCGTTCTAAAAAAATAAGGATTCAAGTGGACACGTGGGACCCACATGTGGGTTACGTCTTCAAAATAGTTGATTTTTTGAAAAAAGTAACGACTAAGACCAATAGTGCACGTTTTGTTTGAAATTGAATTCAGCAAAATAAATTAATGGAATTTTAATTTAGAAACGATGCGGACCGAGACCCAACAAACAGGAGCTAAACTGAAGGGTCGGACACAACTATGTGGGCCTTAAGTTGACTTTATTTACATCCTTGATCCAAGTGGATATGGGCTGATTGGACTCGCATTTTGGGGTTTGTGAAATTTAGGGTTTTGGGTTGAGAATCTATTGTCTGATTACGGAAATTCTCTCTCGCACATTATTTTTTACAAGTAAATGGTTGAAATTTAACCAAATGAGATATGCAACGACATCACAAGTACATTAACGGTTGACTATGGTTGCATTGTAGTCTAATATTGCATTGCTATGTGGAGATTAACTTGCACATGACAGTGAATTATTGGCTAATCTTGTCGACAGTCAAGCATCTGAAGTAGAAATGCAATGTCTTGTCTATGTTGATCCACGAAGTGATGTCTTGTCCAGGTGTGGTCGAATAAGGCTATTGACATCACCTTGACGTGTTTCTGAAAATGAGCTAAAAACTCCATTTGCAACTATATGCAACGTAAGGGTGTTTCAAACCTCTTTTAGGCTCGTATTCCACACAACACGTTTTGGGTTCGATTTTTTATGCTAATGAAT
>JADOBS010299794.1:0-10053 GCA_015708375.1 Cydonia oblonga | reverse complement strand
AGATGAAATAGAAAAATTGTATAGATAAAGAAAAAATTGTAGAGATGAAGGAAGAAGATAAAGTGTGAGAGGAAGAGGGAGAGGTTCTTGAATTTAAAATCCTAAAGCATGAGATATGATTCTATTTGATACTGGTTATATATACTTTTTGCTCTCAAATCCTACAAAATCCACAACTTAATGAAATCCTACAAAATTTTTAATTTTTCAATACACAGATTTGGATGAACTTTAAAAATGACTATTAAAATCTCAATTGACTATACTCAGATTTGCATGGATTCTAAAAATCGTTTAAAATCTTTTGATTAACTACCATAGGATTTTAAAAAACCTTAAAATCCTTTTAAATCTGAGTTTAAGTACATCCCTTAAAGTTCGATTATCCTTGAATTTAAATCGCATTATTAGGACCCATCCCTCCCTCTTGGTTTACGTAATATCTTTTGGGCAGAGCGGTGGATCCCTGCGGAGGGTGCTTGACAAGCTGGGTGCACGCCGGGTAGCGAATCGTCTCCGAGTAGTCGGGCAGCCTGACCTAGTCCGCCTCGCACTCCGAGTGACCACACCCGAGTACGCGCGGAATTATGGACTCGTCCTCATAGTTCTGCGAACACACTGGACACTCCGGCAACAACGGCGACTCCATCTCTCCCTCACATGCAAAAAACGACGTCGCGTCGAGATTATGTTACACGTTTGGTTTTCTTTCTTTTTGATGGACCTCTTTTTCCTCGCAGTTTTGTCATATTATCGAAACTGCCCTTCTGAGATATAGTAGCTCTCCGCGCTCGTAAAATCCCGAGCTGCTGTTCGCTTCGCCGCGGAAGGGGGATCTAAGCAAAGAGCTCAGCAGTAGCTACGCTTATGTACTGAGGTACGTTTTTTGTTTCGTTGCCGAGAAAATTTAATTCGCGCCCAAATGATCCTGCTTTCTCGAACTGCATTTGTTTAGGGCATTTGACCAGCTGATTTTTTTTCAATTTTGGCGGATCACATGAAAAATCCTGGCATGTTTTAGAAATCTGAACACAATTTATTGTTTTGGACATCGAAAATTTAGTATTTTTATGTAAATTAACAGATAATTTGATTTTTAAGTAAAAAAAAAGCAAAGAGATCTGCTAACAAAATTCAGTATTTTCGTTAATTTAGTCCGATTTCATCAGATAGTACTTTGGAGATTGCAAATTGATGAACAGCTGCATACCCTTTTCCCCTTCTTTTGATTTAATTAGGTGGGTATTTATTTAATTTTTTCTGCAGTTGAGCATTTCTGGATTTTTGTTGTTGGTGGTGTTGTTGATATTGTTTGTGATGGTCAACTAGGAGTCCATGGCGGGGCCGGGTAGTTCGATGCTGTATTCCATCCTTCTGTTTACTGTGGTTCTATCACTTCAACAGATGTACAGAGGGAAGTTAGCGTCAACGGAGTTGTATACCATTCTCGGGGGTTTCGTTAGTTCCCTCATGTTCCTTGCGCTGCTCACAGTAAGTTCGGAATCTCTTTTTTTTTTCCGAAGAAAATGTATGATCTGCTTTTGCCTTGTATGTCAAGCCGATAAGTTGTACTTGTTGACTTTGGTGTCTGTTGTTGCAGTTCATTGGCAATTTCCAAGAAACAAGTGGTATAAGGACTGGCTGGGGTACCGGTGAGTGCCTGTTCACTTGGTTTTTGTTTGATTCTTGGAGAGTCGGTGTGGAATGGAATTTTTGAAGTTTTGTACATGTTACCCTGTCTATTGTGCAATTAGAACATTTTTAGAATTGCATTTCTCAAGGAAGATTCATGCTTGCAGTTTGTTGGATTTTGAAAATATGTTAAGTTGTTGAAACACATTGAATTTATTTATATGAATGAGCCACCAGCGACATACTAATGTTGCCAGCCTACTCTCTAGGTACACATAGAACTTTGCGCACGACCTAGTTTTCTTCATCTTGTTGACCTATATGTGAACTCTCGTAATACCACAAATGAGTATTAAAGTTTTCGAACTTGATCTTTGAGTTATTTCTATTCAATATATTTTTAGTAGCTTCTGAGAAGTTGAAACTATAGACTAGTAAACATTGATGGGAAGGAACTATTTACAAAATAGGGGACAGTTCAACCATGGACTTTTCTATAGTTTAGTAACTTAGTGGTATGGCAGAACTTTAGGCTTCCTTTTAGTTTAGCTGTGTGTGAATCTCGGTGCTTGGGTTTCTAATCAGAATATAGTGACCAAAATTATTTATTTTACCGTTTTTGCAGTTATTCTAGCAGAAGCCATTGCTCTTATTGCTGCTGGCACCGTCCATCGAGTTTGCATCACAACATGGTAAGTGCTTGTAATAAAGTATTCTGTGCAAAATGTGTGTTTTATACTCCGTATATCCATTCTTTTGTGGAAACGTGAGATATGGATCCAAAATCTTTGACACATAAGCCTCCATTCCGTATTATTGACTGCACAACATTTTAAGTGTCTAGACTCTTGGACATGCTGTTAATTTGTCTTAGAGATGTATATTGAGAATAATGCTAATGCTCTAATTTTTCCATGTAGTTTCTTGTTTTCGGCTGGCTTACTCTACGAGGTCAACAAGCTTTCGGGGATAATGCTATCCAAAAGTGAATCTAAAACGATAAGGCACTAAGCGGAATTCTACAGTTTAGGTATGATGGTCTGCTGTTCTGGAATTTTGTTGTTTACTTTTCATATTGAGGTATAATTTAGAGAGAGTACAAAAAGGAGTATCATTTTGATATGTATGGATATTTTTCAACCATACAAACCCGTAAGATGTTATTCAATGTGTTGCTTACCGGCTCGTTACATCCTCCCTTGTTTAGCTGCTGCTTGTTATTTAATCGTTGAGATATGCCTCGTCAGGGCATATATATTAGTTTGTTTACTGCAGATTCCAAAACTTAAAGACTGGTTCTTTGTGGGATTAGAAATCCTGGTCTTCTTGTAACTAACAAACACTATGAATTTATAACAACATTATACATGTCACTAACAACTATATTTCTTGCAAACGAAACTATCAAATATAGAGTTTGAAGGGTTCATTTTCTTGTAAACCAAACAGATCCAAGAAAAGGAACCCTTAAACAGATTCAAGAACAATCGGTGCTGCAGCTGCTGTCACTGGACTTTCTTGGGAACAAGTCTTTCCCATAACTTTCCTGAAAACCACACAACCTAAATGTACGACCAGCATGTCGAAACAAGTCTCCTGTAATGTCCTGCAACCGTAGCCAAGCTCACCGTGGACGGAGTAGCTGACTGGGCGAGTTCATGGACACTATAGGTCCTCGCGCCCAGATACTGCTTTAGAAAGATCCCACGACCGTTGAAATGAATGTGAAAATATCTGTTTGCATGCTTTTACAACTACGAGGCCATGGAGTTGAACACTTTGTAGCTTCAAGGGCTACTAATGTTCATTTAGACGATGCGGGTGACTGAACAACTTCCGTTAACTGAATCATCACAGCATGTTTTTTCAACTCCGTTCTTTATACCTGCAGGACGGTCACTGCGTTAGAAAGTTACAGAGGCAGACACCTATTCACATTTCTGTGACGCGACTCCTGGTATAAAGAGACAACTTGGTTCTCCAATCCCAACTAGACACACCCTAGAAAAGTGAACAGACTTATCGAGAATATGGTTAGATTTTATCTGACTCCTTTAGAAACAGACCATCGAGCTGATAACATTCATCAGGATATACACAAACGAAAGAATTGCAGGAAATGTAAAAACTGTAGAGGGAGAAATGTAGAGGGAGAATTGAGAGAATATGGACTTTGGTATTTTCCTAGAGATGGAAAAGATGATTACAATATGGTTCGATACAAGCTATGTAGTAGCTAAGAGAAGCGTATCAACTAAGCTAACCAATGCAACTAACTTTTAACAACCTAACTAACTATTACAGCTAATGTGGCATTCCTAACTAACATTGGTGATGTGTCAAATGATGTGGCAGTAGCCATATATATTCAACATCTCCCCTCAATCTCTGCTGGGATTCTGCAACTTGAGATTGTAACAGTGTTTGACAAAAGAGGGATTGTGAAGCCCTTAAGTTAAAACATCTACAGTATGTTCTTCAGTTGGAATGCATAAAACCTCCAAATCACCTTGCTGCACTATCTCCCTAACAAAATGATAATCTGTGTCATCTTGGAGTGAAACACTGCGTGGTTTGCACTTAATGCAATGGCAGACATATTGTCACAATGTATTGTTGGTGGAGTCGATAAAAACACACCCAAATCCTTCAATATGTTTCTTACCCAAGCTATATCAGTTGCAGTATGGGCTAAGGCTTTATATTTTGCCTCAGTGGAACTTCTTGACACCGATTTCTGTTTCTTAGATTACCATGAAATGGGGTTATTTCCTAAATAAACCACATAACCAGTGATTGATCTTTAAGTATTAAATCTGCAACCCAATCAGAATCTGAAAATGCATTAAGTTGTGTAACTGTGTCTGCAAAAAAAGCAATACTAGTGTTTATAGTTCGTTGAAGATATCTAATAATCCTTTTGACAGCTTGAAAATGTATATCAGTTGGTAAAGTCATGAATTGACACACTATTGACTGCAAAGGAAATATTTGGACTAGTAAAGTACTGCAATAAGCCAAAAATGCTTCTGTAAGTAGTTGGATCTGTAAAAAACTGTCCTTTTGTATGGAGCATTTGATGATGAGGTTTACAAGGAGTGTTTACAAGTTTACATGAGTCCATTCCTCATTCCTGATTTGTGAACAAGATCTTTGATGTATTTGGACTTATTGACATAGATATCTCCATTCTCCTTATATTGGACCTGTAAACCTAGAAAATAGGTAACCTGCCCCATGTCTTTTCATTCAAATACCTCAGAGAGTTCTTGAACCACCTATTGTATCTTCACATAGTTGTAACCAATTAAGATTATATCATTAACATATAACAACAATATGATGATATTTGATTCATCTCTCTTCACAAAGAGACTTGTATTTGAAGCTGATGTATGAAACCCCAAAACTGCTAAATAACTTGTGAATTTTGAATTTCAAGCCCTTGGAGCCTATTTCAGTCCATATAGTGACTTTATCAATTTACACTCGTGAGAAGGATGAGAAGAATCACCAAACCCTTGTGGTTGCTTCATATGGACCTCTTCTTGTAAATCTCCATGTAAAAATGCATTCTTAATGTCTAATTGTCTAAGATTCCAGTGATTAATGGCAGTTAAGGCTAGAATTATCCTCATAGTGGTATGCCTCAAACAGGAGTAAAAGTTCCAAAAAATCAATCACATGTTCTTGAGAGAAACCCTGAGCTACAAGCCTTGCTTTATATCTTGAAACACTACCATCTGGATTTTCTTCACTTTGTACACCCATTTGCTTCCTACAATTGCTTTATTTTCAGGAGGTGGAACCAATACCCAAGTTCCTTGAGCTCTAAGTGAATCATAGTACTCATCTTGCATTGCTGTTTGCCACTATGGTATGGTTGCTACTGTTCAAAATGTAGCAGGTTCTGATGCGTCAATTATCTCATATATGAATGAATACCCTCTAATGAAAGGTTATTCTTCAGTAATTTGAAGTGAATGTAACTAACTTTTAACAACCTAACTAACTATTACAGTTGATGTGGCATTCCTAACTAACATTGGTGATGTGTCAAATGATGTGGCAGTAGCCACCAAATTTGACACACCAAAAAACCACCAGAAGATTGAGAATTATTAGCCCTGTGAAAACAATTAGGTGTTGTACGATCTATGCCTATTCCAAGTGTTTCCTTGTTTATTTCCAATTCCAAAAAAATAATTCTAAGATCCTCCATTTTGAGCACCTTTTCCATTGTTTCCAAAGTTGGAATATGATTTGTAGTTATTGTTTCCTCTATTATATCCACCATAGAACCTTCTGTTATTGTTAAAATTGTACCTTCTATTGTTTCCACCATTGTAATTATTTCCCCTTAAGATCTCTGTGTGTTGGAACTCTCCAATTGTTCATAGCCTTGATCTCCTCCCTGAGATCTTTGTGAGTTTGAATTATTCCCCTGAACATACATAGCTAACATTGAATTCAACAGAGTTGTGATCCTAGACTAAATACTCCCTTCAGCACCTAGAAGTTGAGCTCTAAAATCCTTCATTGAAATTGGTGTTTCTATGGCTAAGATCACTATTTTAATCATCTCAAATTCTAGAGGCAACCTAGACAAAGCTGGGATCACCAAATCATTTTTAGTTATTTTCTCTTTTGCAGCAATCAACTGATCTTCAATACCCTTCAACCTGAGCAAGTACTTATCAACAGAGTCAGCATATTTCTGTGCAGTAAAACTTAGCCTTGAGTTGATTGACTCTGACAGCTGAGACAAATGCATATCTTTCTTGTAAACACTTCCAAGCTTCTTGAGAAGTCTTATAGCCAATGACATAATCCATAACATCACCACAAAATGTAGCTATAAGCAAGCTTAATAAAGACACATTTGTTTTAACCCAATCTTTATATGTCGTGGTTACTTCTTTAGTCACTCCAGTCTCAGTATTGATGACATACTTTGAAGGACACTGAGATTCACCAGTAAATAAATCAAAGAAATCATAGCCATCAAGAACTAACTGGAATTGGTAATCTCATTTCACAAAATTTTCTTCTTTCAATTTCACATTGATCATGCCTAAAAGGCTTTCAATCTTAACAATGCTAAAAGCCATATCTTGATAAGAAATCTTCACAACAAAACTTCACAGAACAATCTTCACAACAAATCTAGAGCAATTAATAAGAAACCACTTTTGAGAAATCCATAAGCACTTCAACAACTTCAAGAAACACACCACTGGCTTCGGCCTTGTTCGTGTGAGAAATCAAACAATCTTTACTTAATAAAAGCAACGGCTATCGGCCTTCATGCTTTCAATAGTCATACTTCATCAATCATACAATCAAGAAATGGCTACTGGCGTTTCAAATTTCAATATTGCACAAAAAATTCTTTGTTGCCACAATCATACAAACACTAAGAGTGCGTAAGGAAGAACAACACCTGATAATCTCCAACTTTGATCACACGAACCCAGAAAAAAAAAAATTCTTCAATCACTAGAAACTTCACAACGAACGAGTCGTCATAGCATAGTGAAAAGAATCACCAAAGGATCGAAACCGTAGGCGATGATACCATGATAACATTAATCAGGATATAAACAAATGAAAGAATTGTAGAAAATGTAAGAACTGCAGAAGGAGAAATGTAGAGAGAGAATTGAGAGAATAGACTTTGGTATTTTCTTAGAGATGGAAAAGATGATTACAATATGGTTCGATACAAGCTATATAGTAGCTGAGAGAAGCTTATCAACTAGGCTAACTAATGCAACTAACTTTTAGTAACCTAACTAACTATTACAGCTGATGTGGCATTCCTAACTAGAATTGGTGATGTGTCAAATGATGTGGCAATAGCCATATATATTCAACACGAACTTGAAAATTCTCTGTTTTCTATTCGTCGAATTCGATTAACTATTCTTCCACATACATATAAATTCTTATAGTTTTAATATTTGCAATTTTGTCAACTAACATTCTCCACGCAAGCATGTGTTTTCAGTAACGATATTTAATCACGAAAGCATTAATAAAAATGGCTTCTCTAAATTTCCTCCTGAAAGCATATTCAACAACTCCATTTCCTTGTACTCAAACTCATTGGTGATTTTCTAGAGATGAACGATCTCATTGGCATAAAAGATGAGTTCTTGATCATTGGCGAAGTTATAAGAACAAAGGTTTGAGTTGACACGTTCAAGATC
This sequence comes from Cydonia oblonga, assembly GCA_015708375.1. NCBI lineage: Eukaryota > Viridiplantae > Streptophyta > Magnoliopsida > Rosales > Rosaceae > Cydonia > Cydonia oblonga. The sequence continues at coordinate 2,209 of JADOBS010299794.1, read as the reverse complement.
CTGGATCTTTTGCTGGTTGATGTAAATAACATTATGTGTATCTTCCAGTAGCCCCTTAGGTGCAACAAGCTTGAACTTTAAATCTTCAACTTCCTCGATAACTTCTTCCAACTGCACAGAAGTGAGGCATAAAATTCGACCCATCAAACCAACAAGCTCAAACTTCAATATTTCAATCTTTATTTTTGCAGCTAAGCGAGCTTTGACCGCCATCGCTGCCTCAGCCTCTTTTGCAGCAGAACTGCATCCTGGTTAATAGGCATAGTCTTAGCATTCAAGATCAAAGTCTTCTGCATGGTGGCAAAGATGGAGACTCTTCTCTATTTGGCAGGACACTTCGTGAATGAACCAAAATGTCTACTTTCCCAACACTCTTGATAAACTTGGTGCAAGCATAAGGTCCTCGAGCAGGTCAGCCTTAAGAGGCTCTTTGGATTTTTTACAACTTCCCTCATAAGCAGTTTCCTTCCTCCCAGCAGGCAGAACATGTGTAACAACATAAGGAGAAACAGGCCAAGACGCCTCCTTAACAAATGAATCCACATTTCTGTTCGTCATATAGGTAACCTCTTGGAAGTCGAACCAAGATTAGCTCCAGATGGACATTCCAACATAGACCAGATGATGGGGCCAACACAAAACTTCTGCACTAGGCGATCTTCACATCTTATGTTTTAGCCTTCTTTGGGATAATAGGCTACACATGCACAAAACCAGTAGCCTCATTGTTTCCCTTGGGAGAAGACAGATCGATGGCAAGCTTCGAGGCAGTGGTAGCCCGCTTCTGAGTAGAAGACGAATACCTATTCTTTTTGCCGTCATTGGCTGCCAGCTTAGCAGAGGGGCAAGCCCTTGGTCGATAGTGGGCTTATTAGATGGGCAAGCACTTGATCCTTTTAATTGAGCATCCTACCTTTCTCCAGGCAAAGATAACTAAGCAGCCAATACCACTGACGATACTCAGCATTAATGCCTAGGGTGACATGCATTTTCTTCATGTTTGGCACAGTTTTTTGGACTTGAGCCAGATTTCAAATCTGCACAAAGAAAGGAAGATGTTCAATAACTTGAAGTCAAGAACAACTTAATGAAAATACAAAGCAAGCGAAGAACGAACCAGTTAACTTACCATCAATAAAGGCAGTTGGGATGCACATCTTAGGCAAGGAGTTGGATTCCCACTCTCTACTAGTGTCTAAGTTATCCTTGGCCCAGTCATGATCACATTTTCTCAAAAGATAGAAAAGCCTATTGCGGGTTCTTAGCTACTTTACCCCATTAATATGGCAATATAAAAGTAGTTAAGAGCACTTCTAGTGGCCACCTTGGCAAAAAGCAATTCAATCCCCTTAAGTGAATAGTAACCACCTTTAATGAACAGTAATTGCCTATTGTATATTAACCCGTCCTTAATTTTACGGTTTTTATAATTTTAAAGGTATGAGTTGACCAAAATACCTTTAGAGGCGAAATTTTTTACTTTCATTGACTTTTGTGTTGTGAAACGTTTAATCTATTCTATTAGCGTATTCTTGTAGTACTTGTCGTTGTGAACAACTAAGCACAAGCAGAATTGAATTCAGAGCTATAACGAGGATTTTGCGAAACTCGGAGCATTGATGATGTTTCGGTAATTTCATGTTCGGGAGATATTTTTATTCTTATCTTTTTTGGCCTTAAATTGTGAGCCACTGGGGCCCACAACCTCTCTTTCCCGTCTCCCTCACCTCTTCCACTCTCTCAGTTCACTCTCTCTTTTCTCACCTTCACTTCTCTCTTCTCTCCCGCTCTTTCTCTTTCTACCTTTCTACCTTTCTCCCGGTGTACACAAGGTGCAAAAATTTCAAACCACCACCATCCAAACCAAGGACACCACAAGTTTCATTTCGTCCTCACGAGCCCATAACACCCAAGCTCACCTTGAACTTCTTTGTGGATCGTCAGGATTGAAACTCAATCAGGCTGCGCCTTTTGCAAATTAGTCGTCGAGAAAGGTACCATTTTCTTCGTCTCGTCTAGAGGTATGATTTTTGTTTTTGAATCACCCAATTTCGTTGAGTATCGAAGAAGTTATAACCATTTACTTGTTGGAAGTATGCCCACAAAGCCACTCATTTGATGTAATAGCTTTTGGAATACTTATTGTATTAAACTTTTATATGTTTAATGAAGGGCAAAGCTTATTGTTAATCACTATTTATTGTATTAT
>JADOBS010299793.1:0-10053 GCA_015708375.1 Cydonia oblonga | reverse complement strand
TGCAGCTGCGGCGGTGGCGGTGGCTATATCTGACTGGCCCGGTGCTTGGGCGAGGGCCTGGACTTGGGCGGGAGTGATGACTCTGGAGATGCAGAAGCGGAGATCGGAGGTGGAGATGGTGAAGCGGGAAGGGATGAATTGGAGAAGAGTAGCTAATGTGCAGAGGATTAACAGAGCCATCAGTAGTAGCTTCAACTCCGCCGCGTAGTTCCAGACGACTCCGACGAAGAGCTTCTTCTCCTTGTCTGCTTTCTCCTTCGCCATTGATGCGTGTAGAGCTTTCGTTTCTACTGAACCAGAAAGAGAGAGGAAGAAGTTAAAGTTCTCTCTCTGTCTCTCGGTGTCGTTTGCAATTCCCTTGTTTTTGGGGTCTATATAACCAGTGCGTGTGTCTTTTTTCCAGCTGTGATTTTATGAATTTTGGTTTTGTGAATTTTTGTAATAATGTTTTTTATTTTAGGGAATAATTGTTTGGAGAGGGAAGGAAACAAGGAAAGGAGGGTTTGGGTTTTCTGCCGGTTCGGTGAAATTTTAATTGCTTTTGAGGAAATTGGTGATTGCAACGGCTCTCTAGAGTCTAGACCTCCAAATAATGCAGCAGTAAAATAAGAAATAGTAAAGAAATGTAAAGTGAAAACCCGGTTAATCGCAAGTTGCCCTCTGAGGAGTGTTGTCTTTACATTATGATGTAAGTTCAAATCACATTAATTATCTAATCTAACATCTAATCAAACAAATACATCATTCGATAGAATTTATCTTTATTTATAAATCGAAGGTTTTTGTAAATAACGTGGTTGGTATTAAAATTATTATAATTGACCTATTCCCACTTAATCTTGATGGTAAGTGATTATAAAATGATTGAAATTACTTTTGATCAAATTACTTTTAGATCAATCCCTCATAAAAATGCAAGTGAACACTGAAAAATCACTTCAAGTGTTTCTTTGGAACCCAAAAAAAAAATTAATCAAAAACGCATTCAGTCATTTTAAAAGCAGTTCCAAAAGAGCTCTGACACGTCCCGACCTAGATCAAGGCATGCTGGTCGTCGCGTGAGAGTGACGTAACCATGTGCACAGTGCAGAAGCAATAAAGATAAAGGGAAATACGAATAAATAAAAAACCAAGATACCAGCAGTACTAGCTAAGATAAGGTGCTAGTGCAAGCATAAATGTGAAATAAACAATCAGAGCATAATTAGTCTAGGTGCAGTCTAGCATGAACCAATACTAATTTACATCATCTAAAGATGATCCTACATTGATGATAATCCGTCAGAACCTCCGCTAAGTCCTCGTAAGTCACCAAAGAGCACTCTCACTTAAAACTTGGAGGGGGCGCAAAACAGAAAGTGTGAGTGGGTAAAAACAAAGCTTTTCAAAATCATTTCATTTCTCAAAAGTTCTAGTTCCTCGCTGTAAAACCTGAATAATTCCCATAAAATATAACATACATATCTCAAAATCATATCCAGAATCACAATATGTAAAGTATGTCATGCCAAATATCTCATAACAACAGCATAAGTAACTCAGGTGAAATAACTCATAAGAGATAACATATCAGCCGGATCCACCTCTAGTGGCATGTACGACTGAGTTTATAGCTCATAACCAATCTCAATCAAATCAAATTCCGCACACAAGTCGGAATCACCTATAGTGATTTGTACAACAGGGCTGGGTGTAAAATAATTATGCTATAGTGCTAGGATCATGTGAAGACTGTGCGAATAATTGCGGATCACTTACGAGTCGGAACCACCTCTAGTGGTCTGTACGACAAGCATGTGCACCTAACTTGGATCCAAGGTGAGCATATGGTGCGGGAGGTGAACATCATGTGAAGGACTGTGCCCTAACCATGACGGAAGCATTAACACCGGGGTGCAGGTTTATGAGCCCTCAACACATCTCACATAAACATAAATTCACATAAACCATCCATAACTCACCTGATACTTACCTGAGCGTTCACAACGTCAAATCACATTTATGCATATTATACTAACTCATAAATTAAGTATAAATTCATAGGCATGTCATTTCAAAACATACTTTCATTTAAATCTATTTTCTGGGAAAATATCAAGTATATAGATATATACTGAAAACCAAAAGCCCACTCACTGGTATGTTGAATGGTCGTAGCCCTCGAGCCTCAATTGGTTGCGCTCGTCCTCTGGATAGGTATCACTTATATACGAAATAACTAAATAAACGTTATTTAAAGCACATAAACAAAATTAGGTAATAACTTCTCATACATTGCTCAAATGGGGTGTTTGAATACACCAACGTGATCTATTCAACCTCACGAACATCCCCATATTTTTAGAAAAATTTTCCGATCACCCACGCGCCCTCACGCGCCGGCCAAGGCATGGCCAGACGCGCTGCCACGCGCAGGCAAACCCTGACTAAGCCTAACAGCCGTTAGGAATATTCTGTTAAAAAGTAGCATATACCGTTAAAGTTACCTGACGCCGTTAGTATATTCCGTCAAACTTGACGAAATATTCCCTTATCTTCTCTGGCGAGCCACAGGACTCTGTAGCCGTCACCGAAAGCTGGAAAATATTCCAACCTTTATATCTCACTCATTTTGCATCAAAATTCATGAATTTTATATCAAAATGAAGCTTAGAGTGAGTAGAACACATCCTTACCAGTTTCAAGCTCCAAAAATCATGGGATCTCGCCGAAAAAATCCACAATAACCGTGCACCTCTGCAACTCACTAAAACTAGACTTCCCAACATCCAAAACACTTCAATTTTCTTCTCAGAGCTTCGTGAAGACGGTCTAAAGCTTCCTAGAGTATCAAAACTCCTTGAAACTTCCACATTTACGATCACATGAACAGTACCTCACATCGGGATTCTTGGTGCTCGTGTTTTCGAAGTCCTCACGTCCAACCAATGGTATGGATGGGTTCCTAAGCTCACAAGGAACACGAAACCATCCTCCAAAAATCTCGATCCGTGAAGAAAAAGGTTGGTTTGAAGTTCGTCCGTACGAGTGTACGGAAATAGCAGAAAATCGAGAGGGAAGAGAGAGAGAAGGTCAACGGGAAATGGATTGGCGAGTGTGTGTGTGTTGTCCAGTTGTCTACCAACCAAAACAAAACAAAAGTAACTTATGTCTAAGTTCTTACTTAGTTCTAAAAGCTTAGGAAAATATAGGAATTGGACCACCACAAAAACCATGACACACACACATTATCTAATGTCCAAGGGTACTCTAGTCATTTCCTTGTTCTCGAGGATAAAATAATAGGAAAATTAATGAAAAGAGCTTGAAAACTTTGAGTTTTAATGATAAGGACAAAATAAAGGGTAAAGTGAATAGTACTATGTTTGACTTTTTAGTGTAAAAATGTGGTTTTTCGTTAAAGTGAACAGTACCATGGCTTTTCGTTAAAACTCTCTAAAATAATACACATATTTGAAACGGGTTGTGACAAGCTCTGTATTATTTGTATTTAAGACCAAACTTTTTAATCAACTAGGAAAGAATAACCAAGTCCTTTGTGGAATGGGAAAACCAAATTATCCAACCCTAAAGGTTCCTAAAAAGGAATTTAGAAACCTCAAAATCTATCCTTCGCTTTTGGGTTGTATGTTTGTCCGAAATCAAGCATTAGGTTGAATATCTAAAACGAAGTTGTTGCCTTTACTTGAGCTCTTATTAATTGTTGAACTCGGGGTGTAATTTACTAAATTTCGTAATAAAAATTGTCTTAATTGTCGCCCTAATCAACTCTAATGATGGTTTATATGTTGCTTTTACTTGAGCATCTAAACTCCTTAGTCGGTCTCCATTTTTAAAAGAATGATTGCTGTTTTCGGAAACCACAGTGGAGTGATTATTGCTTTTTTATTCCCTAAAGAAAAAAAAATACAAAAGAATAGCCAAATTAATATGGATAATGTGAGGAAGATCAAATTTTTAAACTAAATTTTGTAAATAAAATGATTGGATTATTATTTAAATGTTTATTAACGTGCTTATTTTTTATTAGTGGTACTTCATTTGGTTTAAAGAACTGCATATATATACAACTTTTTAGATGTGTATTAGATTTTAATGGCAAAGGATAAATATGTGCACGTAATTTACCCGCAAACTGTATTAGCCGAATTAGAGTTTACATCTTGTTTTATACTCTCTTTTTTACAACATCGTGAGTTTTTTTCAAAGATTTTCTTCTAATAACAAATGAGATTTTTCATCAATGGTTGTCTAGTCGGTATGAAGAGGTGGAAAATGGGAAAATAATGAGATGGGGGTGTGTGGATTATGGAGGCTTTGTAAATGTAGGAATAGCTTGGTCCTTGACAAGGTAGTCGCAGAATCCATTGATGGCGTGAAACTCTGCAAAAACACTGGGGTGAGCTGGAAGATATGAGTCCAAATTTTCTGCACCCAAAAATTCATGTGGCCCCTCTGTGCCTTTGTTAATTGAACAAAACATAATTAATGTTAACTTGACAATAATTAAAATAATAAAAAATAAACCAAATCCTCAGCCAATTCACAAAGGCACAGAGGGGCCACATGAGTTTTTGGGTGCAGAAGATTTGGACTCGGAAGATATAGGGTTTATAGAAACGAGACGGGGGGATTGGGGTGGGTGGCACAAGATTTTGTAGGAATTTTCAGTGGGGGAGGCGGAAGCAATACCGGCAGCATTGGTGGCCTGCATGGCTAAAGGATTTGATGTTGTCCAGGTGGAAATGGATTCTAATGGGCTTGTGGATATGATTAATGGAATCACTCAACCAAATGCTAATCTTGAAGGTCTCTTCTTTGATATGAAGTGTGTGGAATTGCAATTGAGGTAATTAGTAAAGCTCATTTTGGCTTCCAGAGGTTGTAATAGGGCAACACACTTAGTGGCGTTTTTTGTATCATGTATGGGTGATTTTAATTCATAGACCAAGGTACATTTTTGAGTCAAAATAATTGTTTAACACTTTGGCCACTGATATAAACATTTTTATTCGAGTTTAATAATATTTCCCTTTCCGACACAAAAAAAAGTCATGCAGGTTTTTTTTTTAATTTTTTTATTTTTATACTCTGACTTAAATTGAGGATTAATCATTTATTTAAACCTAATGATAAGTGCATGTTAAATTCCCAAAAAAACCTAATCATTATTTAAACCTAATGGGTGGGGAATTTAAACCTAATTATTTATTTAAATTGATGATTACCGAAAAAAAAAACCGAATGATAAGTGCATGTTAAATTCCCCTTAGCTTTATTTTGCATAAAACACTTTATGAAGTTTTGACTTTTGAGTATTGAAAGCACATTATGAACTATTTTTTAAGTTGTTAATATATTTATGGTTTTTTTATATTTATTTATAAGATTGGGTTTTTTATTTTTAGTTTACGTTCTCAATCTTCGTGATAGGAGAAATACAGAGAAAGGAGGGATGAAGAAAAGTGAAAGATTAATGATGGAAGGGATGCGAAAGAAATTCATAAGGAAAAACACACATATTAAAAGCGACAAACAAAAGAACAAAACATATTTTGACTTGTTTTTCACGAAATTTTGTTTTATTCATTATTGGTCTATTTTCTATCACCATTATTCATCTTTCACTATCTTTCCTATATATTTTCTGACATATCAAACACAAAAAGTGAAATAAAAACAAAAACACAAAATGATTATGGACAAATCCTTAATAATATACTAGTAGAAAGTAGGGGTGGGCAAACGGGTCCTGGACCCGCGGGTAGGGGCGGGTCTTTGCGGTTCGGGGCGGGTACGGGGAGGGTCCAAAAATTACAAATACAAAATGGGGCGGGACGGGCCGATTCCTAATAAATAACGGGGCAGGCCGGTTCCAAAGATGGGAGAAAACGGGCCCCCGGCCCGGACATTTCATTGCTCGCTTGTCTATTCCTATCTCTCATATTCTCATACCTAAGCCCTTCACCTTTTATTGTCCACTCCCTCGATCTCTCCGCTCTATCCGCTCCCTCAATCTCTCCGCTCCTCCCTCGATTTCTCTAGATCCCTCTCGATCCTCCCTCGATCTCTCCGCCCTCTCGATCTCTCTCGCCCACAGTTTCTCTCTCTCTCTCTCTCTCCCATCTCACTAGCCCTAAACCTTCACAAGGCATAACAAACTAGGCATATACCCAGCTTACCCGCCGTAAACCATCTGCGCCACAAGCCGCCGTCCACAAAGCATCACCAGCTGCGCCATAAGCCACTGTCCATGCCCTTCTCTCTTTCCTCCAATCCCGTGCTTGAGCTGCTGATAATTTAAGGTAGTTGCTCTAAAACACTAAAATTTTAGGGTTTATCAATTAACTCTCACTCTCTCTGGACGCCTCTGTCTTTAATCTGTGCAACTCCGACGGGAGCTCGATCGAGAGGTTTCAGATGCGGTGGAACGAGCGAAGGATCTGGGTCGAGCTTGGCCAAGACGATGTCTTGGAGCGATTTGAGGATGGTGAGGAAGGTGACGAGGTCCTGGAGCGATTTGAGTCTGCTGTGTGGGGGACGAGCGATTTGAGGTTCTTGATGTCGAACAGTCGGAGATCGAGTCGAAGATGGAGGATGAGCGAGTCCGGGAGGCGAGGAAAGCCAGAAAAAAAAAAAAAAGACCCGTGGACCCGTCCCGAACCGGCCCATTTCAAATGGGCCGGGTTAAGTCCGGTTCCAGTGTTCAAATTTTCAATACCCGGCCCGGCCCGGCTCGTTTCCATTTTAAGCAGGTCCGGTCCGGTCCCTTGAAATTTGGGCCAGGCCCGGCCCGTGCCCACCCCTAGTAGAGAGCATATATTTTGTGTGTGTGAACAAGTGCTCACCTATTCCTACGTTAAGCGCAATCGTTTCAGTTCATTCAAACTATTCAAAAAACATCAATTTTTAAAAAAGAGTACGAGACAATGAGGATGAGACCTCTTAATAAGGACATATTTTTCTTAATATTACATAATTACCATTTTACCCTCTTCATGTAAATATTGTGTATAAAAATGAGGGTAAACTAGGAAAAATAAGGATATAATTGTCATTTTGTATCAAAAGGTACAAAATTACTATTTTGCCCTCCTTTTCATCAAGATTAATTTGAACCACATTATTGTTAGCTCGCTATGAGACTAAGCTCACCCCCTCCCTTTAGCGTAGATGATATCGTTTGTTCAAATAAATATTGATGTGATTAGTAGTGAGCCGTTATACAAACTTTCACAGGATATCATAGTAAGTCAATACGTTGTACTAAATTATCAGTATGATTAATGGGGAATTAATCTCTGGACTGACTCTGTAGTTTGACATGTTAAATCGCCATGAAAATTGTCCAAGAAAAATGGTGGATGTTAATCACCACGGTAAAATACGGGTTAGAACTTAGGGGCGTCGGTGGCGGGAGGATCGAGAGGGATGGTAAGGATGTGACACGTGTAGGATTCCTCAAATTTTAAATCAGTATGTCGACCCTGTCAAAAAGCCACCTATGATTGTCCCTAAAACGACATCGGATTGTAGGACCACGCTGGTTTTTTCCTACTACGATATTTTATTGTTATTGATATTTGTTTTGTCATTGTGGCCTAACACGTGGCATAAACTCCCACGCGGAACGAGATTTGACAGACAAGTTTCCTTGGGTAACCAACTAGTGTTTTACTTGTTTATTTATTTAAGGATGTGTTATCCCCACACTGGGGACCAACGATTAAGGTAATAATCTAATTATTAATAATCATATCATCTATCTTATAAATTTTTGTTTATAAATTTAATATTTCTAGCATTATCGGTAAGTTTATGAACGAAATAGAGTGAAGGCAAGTGTTTTAGACTAAAAGTTGCATTTTATAGAATAAATTAAATGGATGAGGATCTTCTCTAGATCCTCTTTGTGAGGATTCTAGGAATTCTCATATCTTAGCCGTTCATTGTAAATTGTGCAGTTAGTTTTCATTAGATACTATTTGTGTTTAACTTTAATAAAAAATTTAAAATAATTTTTAACTGCATAATGTACGATGAATGACTAGAATATGAAGATCTTTAAAATTTCCACAATTTGAATCCAAATCGAATCCAAATCCAAATTAACCACGTCAACCGCGATAACATAAGAAAGTTAAAAATAAAATATATTTTGGCACCGTCGTCGTCGTGAATAATAAACCAAATAATGTAAACAAGAACAAGCAGCTCAACATAATACACGTAAACCATTGCCACAGTTTACAGGTTATGAATTCTTCTTTTCACATTACTATTATTATTATAATTATTATTTAAATATAAACGGAATATCGTATTTGGGGAGATGTATACGTGCAAGAATTAGTATTTTATTTAATTGTTTTGATTTAGAAGTTAGAAGATGAAGGGATTGTTGATGTTTGAGAAGAAATTTTTAGTTGTGATGGGAATATAAGTGGTGCACCACGTGTTTTAATATGAATAGTGAGAAATTTTATTTTTAATTTATTAACTTTTTAGCACACATATCCTACCATTTGTTTAGTAACAAATAATGTATCATCGCGTGTACCGATCACATTGAAAAATCCCTCGTATTTGAGGCCGTGACTACTCTGTTGCTTTCCCAGAATCCCGGCTGCTAACACAAGACAAGAGACTTCCATTCCATGTGATGTCAATTCATTTTTCTCCACAATATACATTATTACATTAATTAATAGATTTGCTTAAGGTTCTAATGTGAACTTATTCCAACTAATTAACCAAAATTTTTTAATTTAATTTAATTATTATTAAGGGAAGGCGGAAGGGAGGTCTGAAAGTTCTACAATAATTTAAGAGGAGAAAATTTCAAATTCAGAAAGTATAGGTGAAAACTCAATACTCTCTCCACCAGGATTATGGAACACATGCAATTGCAAACTAATTAACCAGTTGTCATGTCATTTGGCAACACAATTTGTGAATGAAAAGAAACAATTGCATATTCATTTTTTCAAGATGGAAAACAACGCTCATATGGTTTCTCAATTCAACATTGAGCCAGCCCCGCTTTCCTCTCCCCGCAGCAAGAACTCGTTCGCCAAGTCTAAACTCCCACTTTATCGTAGATGATGGCCCTCTTCGATGCCAAAAATCGCGTTTAACCCTTTCCGCACTTCTTTTAATTTCCTTACATTCTAGCTGAAAGAGAGACTTTACCTTTACTTAGAGAGGGACAGCAATACTACGTTGTTTCGTGCTCGTAGGTTGACTTCCCTTATGCATTGCAACCTATTTTCTTTCCATAAACTGATCTTAACACACATTTTTGCTACACGCACGTTCTCTGCTTATGTTTGGGCGTTTAGATTGAATATAAAACAAAACACATGTAATAATTTATAAAGTAGAATAAGTAATCACACCGCGTGACGGTGCTTTATCAGAAAAATTAAGGATTTTTCTTTATTCCTCTACATATTCCTTTACTGGATCATTTATTATGTTATTGGGCCAACAATAATGGACCTGTCCGAGATCCCATACCAGAAGTCGAAAGACGAATCTTATCCCAACCGGGCCTAACCCAAAAGATAAAAATGAAGTAGGGAGATTTGAAGCCCAAAAGTCGGCCCATTTTCGAGCCCTAAAGCCGGAGCTCATTAGGGTTTCGGGAACAAAAAGGAGGGGTATATAGAACTGCGACTGCGAGGGTTTGTAGCTTCCACAGATCACAGAAAGCGGGAGCGGCTTCGGACTTCGGACTCGGGAGGGAGCAGCGAAGGAGCGGCGGCGGAGGTCGGCGGAGTTCACCTGAAATCAATCTAACAACATGGTTCGTATTTCATTTTCCTCTGACATCTTTCCGTAGATTTACTTTGAATTTTTCTACTGTTCGGTTCTCTTTGATTTCTGCGGTTTCTGCAACATGTTTGATGCAACAATAAATTTTACAACTTTTGTAATGTATCTCCATTGGATACGGATTGAATCAATCTTTTGAACCTAGGTCTGCTGCTGCTGCTTGTATTCAGCTGTTTTTTTTTTGTTTTTTTGTTTTTTTTTTTTTTTTTTTTTTTT
>JADOBS010299792.1:0-10052 GCA_015708375.1 Cydonia oblonga | reverse complement strand
GAAGCAATCTGATTAATGATATAAAGAGAATTTATTGAGTATTATCATCGTGACATGTTGAGATATGCTTAACATGCATTACATCAAACACTTTGCAGGCAAAAATGACCTTTACATGTATATTTATAGACTATGGGTAGTCTGGTTGTATTCGGATCACCTTGATCCCAATGACCATCCGCTTCTAATATCGAGTCAATACTTTGTAATGGTTAGCGTTTAGTGATATTTAAAGTTAATGCGTTTGGTAATCGAATTGAAATAATGCTACAGTAATTGAGAGTTAAAGTCTAGTTATTGCATGGATGCATTTTAGAAATTGTCACTATAATATCATCTCAAGCAAATAACACACAGTGATTAGCGCCTAGTAATATTTAAAGTTAATAAATATAATTGAAAGTGATCGACTTGAAATACGGCTACACTACACTACGAAGTAAGTAGTTACTTTTAAATCAATCGACTTTTGTTGACGAGTCGTGACTCACCAGAGCCACCCGTGACTTCCACTTGTGCTTGGACTTCCGATTCCGAGAACAACTGGGAAACCAAACCAATACGACACCGTTGTTTGTTAATTTGCCTTGTGTCTTGTGCGCGTTACTGTATACAAATTTGCATTATTACCGTGGGCGGCTTCAGCCCAGCCGCACGGCTGTCATGGCATCATCTAATTGGCTGAAAGCAACAATAGATTTTGTCCGGTTGCGAATTAGGGGCACATCGCAGTCATGATTTTTTATTTTTATGAAAATCTAATACAAAATTAAAGTTATTGAGTTGAAATTAGTAATTAATTAATTAAGAGTGTATTCAGTTCGATTCTTTCTTTTGCAATACTCATTATAAAGTGTGTTAGAAATACGGCTCAATATATCAAGTGTATTTTTTTTAATTTTTTAATTATTTGTATTATTACACTTAATCTACCAGACTATGTTCTCGAAATCTCTCTTCGTTGGGGCATCTACTTTGTGACATTTGTGTTTGCTTGTGAACCACGCAATGTTGATCAATTTTAAACCAGTTTGGTAAGTTGGTGTGTGGGGTTCCAATTCCAAAGGGGAAACTTTATGATCAAGCTTTAAGTTTTGCATTCGTAATCATAAATCATGATGTTAAATCATAGCCGTTTGTTTAATTGAATTAGGGTGGAGGGTGGTGCAATGATGTAAAATCATGCTCTGATAGAGCCAGCACTCGAAGAGGATCTACACGTTATATGAGCAAGTGGGAGGTCTTTTCTGGAATCCTCAGCAATAATGCATCTCTTAATCCAGGTAATTAAATCATCTGCAATGCATAGTCATTTGTTTAACTTGACGAAAACTTGGGTATGAATATCTAATCGCAGAAGACGCATTTCACGAAAGCAGAAAGACCTTTATATTTTAGTTTCACTCTACTACACTTTAGTCTTACTTAGTGTGAAAATTGTCATAATAAAACAACTCTACTTGATATGAGAGATGTCATAGTTAAAGCATTGAGATCCACTTCAGTCTTCAGATCGTTGTGTTCGGAGCCTACACATTGAAAAATTCGAACCACTCAATCATGTGATCCCCATTAGTCATCTTACTGGTCCACTTCACAAAAACTTGAACTCTCCGAATATCTCTCTCTTGAACGATCTAGATCTCTCAGCCTGCAGACCATAGACACAAATATCCAAAGTAAATCTCATTCTATAGTCACACCAACCTTGCCGAAATTTTCTTCTATTTACTCATACGAGTCAATCATGTGGTCCATATATGCCATCACATTTCGCATGCTTTAGCCCATAGTTTGCTTTCATAATTTAGGTCTATATGTTTTGACATACAGCTAAGAGATATTTGTTTCTCTGCATTTAATGATTTCATAATTTACGACTAATTCCAAATGCTGTTGAATTACTTAGATCTTTAATCATAAGAAAAGAAAGGATTAGCACTTTTGTTAATCATGCATTTGAGGAATGTGGGTCTTGTGATCTAGTGGGAAGTTGTGCACGGCGGACAGTCCATGTTTCCTTTGCATTTTCTGTTGTCCCTTCACGTGAAAAAATAGAGATGACAGCTATTTTCTCAGAGTGGGAGCTTCATCTAGCTGACCATCCTTCCAGGTCCAGCCTATCCAGTTTTGTCATTTTTTCTTGCTGTTGGTCGTCCAGTTGAAATTTCTGAATCTACTTGGGTAGGCAAAACTACAGTAACTCAAAGATGTTGACCTCTTAGTCCACTCCTTGATGACATGGTTTCATTCACTTAATCTATCCGATCTTCCAATACGTTGAATTTGCAATTTGTAGCATTGTATACGTTGTTGATTCGTTATCTGACAACTTCAGATTTTAGGGTTAGTAGTTGTGTGCCTTCTTTGAGTGCGGTATTGAGTTTGAGTATTGTTCTTTATTTCTTTGTTGGTCTCAATGTTTTAAAAAGCGAAAGTGAAGTCAAGACATTTCACGGACAAGCCCGCCTAGGCAATAGCCTCACAACCTAAAATTATTAATATATAGTCTAGTTGAAGGGTATGTCATATAGTCTACTTGGACGTATGTCATATAGTATAGTTGAACTTGAACTTGGAGGGTATGTCATATAGGCTAGTTGAACTTGAACTTGGCCAGTTTTTTTAGGGGAAAATTTTTGAATGCCTTAGGTGCACCGCAGCCGTCTTTGCGCGCCTTGACCACGTCTAGGCGAGCTTAGGCCTACTCTCGTTGGGTAGAGGCATTTTCATCACCGGCCCACCTCCAAAGCCGCCTAGGCGCGCCTCAAGGCTCATTTTTAAAAATATTGGTTGGTTTGTATTGTGGTTACACCTATATGATTGTCTATCTTTTCCTATGGGTTTAACTGATTTCTACATGAGAAAGATGTAAGTTTGTTACATACTGTTGGCCTATTATTTGAAAACTTAAGGGGTCATTTGATAATCATTTCGTTTTCAATTTTTAGTTTTTAGTTTTCACTTTTTTGAAAACTACAAACTGAAATCTTGTTTGGTAACTACTTTCAATTTCAATTTTCATCTTATAGAAAACTGAAAACTGCAAGTAGTTACAAAACAAGATTTCAATTTTTTAAAACGAAATGGCTATCAAACAACCTCTAAGTTTTGACGAGACTAGTGGTTGCGAGTCTTTTTTGAATGGTGCTGAGTTTGATTCTTCTTTCCTACTTATTTATTGGTTAAGTTTGCACGGTGCAATAGTGGGCTAAAAGCCTAAACCTACGTGTTTGGCTCTCCTTCTTATTGGTCTGCATCTACATGCCAAGTGCGGGAGCGAATTATTTGATAGCTTGATATGTGAATTATTTGATAGCTTTTATTGGCTATCATAATATTTTTTAGAGCTCGTTTATAAATATTTTTAAAATGATTGAAAACGTTTTCGGTGAAAATCGTGCACTCAATTCATTTGGGATATTGTTATATTCTAAAATTTTCAACTGTTATGTTCTAATATTGAACCAGATTTTTACAACTGGAACCGAGTGAAGCTTAGATATTGTGATGGAGCTTCATTTGCTGGAGATGCAGTAGTTAATAACGGGGTATTTCTCTCTAAACAAATATTTGCTCCCCACATTCTTAACCTTCACACTTCTATCGACAATATTTTCGTATCAATGTCGCCCCTGCCGCAAAATTCAACGTTATAATACTTAATTAACGGATCATTTCTTTGCATGTGATGTGCGTGTGAAATGAATGTGACAGACATCGTTGCTCTATTTCAGAGGGCAAAAGATTTGGGAATCTATCATCCTTGATCTTCTGCCGAAAGGTTTAGGACAAGCACGTAAGGTAACGCGGATCAAAGAAATTGCGTAGACATTTTCAATGCGAACTTAGACATTCGAATTCAACTACTCATTGCATTCCATCTGTTTTCTAGGCTTTGCTATCAGGTTGTTCCGCTGGGGGCTTAGCATCGTTTTTGCACTGTAACAGCTTCACTAACTACTTACCAAGCAATACCAGTGTGAAATGCTTGAGTGACGCCGGATTCTTTCTCGATGAGTAAGTTCGTTACGTTCATTTTTCCAACTCCAAAGTAAATGTCAGTTAACTAATGCGTATATCTTGAAATTTCGGTGTCACATTTTGTTGCAGACGAGATATAACTTTGAACCACACCATGAGGTATTTCGTAAAAGATCTTGTGACTCTACAGGTAACATCTTCTAATGCTGAAACAAACCAGATTTTTTATCGATTTATATATTTCGCATGTTCTTATAAGTGTATGGATGGCAGGGAGTAGAGAAGAATCTGGATGAAAACTGCACGAAGAATTCCATTTATCCCGAGCTGGTAAGATTTTCGTAGCATCCATCGCTGAACTCTTAGCCGATTAGTGCATGTCTTTGGTTTGTGATCACATGTTGTTTAACACTTGCCTTGCCTTTGATGCAGTGTTTCTTTCCACAGTATGCATTGAAGTTCATCACAACACCTTTCTTCATATTGAACTCAGCCTATGATGTTTACCAGGTATGAACTATTGAGTAGGCGTAAACTTAGCTGCAACGTCTTTCATATCCATTTTCTTCCTGCATCTCTTGTCGCGCGATGCACGTAATTAGTCCTTCTCAATCAATAGACCTTGTAATGTCCACAGTTCCATCACATATTGGTGCCGGCCTCAGCAGATCCGCACGGACATTGGAACCGTTGCAAATTGAATCCGGCAGCATGCAACCCTGAACAGTTAAATGCATTGCAAGGTTCTTCAATTCTTTCCTTTTTCGTTCCTTCGAGTTGCATGATTCTTTAACCAACATGATTATGGACGCGCGTCATCTGAATCCTCGTTTTTTTTCTTTAATTGTCAGAATACAGGCGCGATATGATCGTTGCGATGGGACTGTTCTACAAATATTCGAGAAGCGGAGGGATTTTCCTCAATTCATGCTTTGCTCATTGCCAAAGTGAGTCTCAGGACACATGGTTTGGTGATGATTCTCCAAGGGTACATAATAAGGTAATATTGTTAATATTGCTATAGTTTAAGGAAATCCATGTAATTTCATATAGAGGAGGATCCTCGCTGGATCCTCCAATCACATAGTTCATCGTACATCGTGCGGATAAGAATTATTTTAAAATTATTTTATTTAAAATTGAACATAAACAATTCCTGACAAAAAGTGGCTACACGATGTATGATAAATGGATGTGATTGAAGGATCTTCGGAATCCTCACAAAGATGATCCATCCTCTCTCATTTCATATGCTAAGAAAGTAAGAAGATTTGGGTAAAGGTTGTGGACTGATAAGGTGTTTTAAGTTTTAACAGACAATTGCAGAAGCAGTAGGTGACTGGTACTTCAGCAGAAGGGTAACAAAGGAAATTGACTGCCCATATCCTTGTGACACTACCTGCCATAACCTCATCCCATCAGCTCAGGTAACAACAGTCTTGTGTGATTTTAGGAAAGTAATTGTGGAGAGATTCTTATATACAACCGGGATATATCTCTTGTTAGTATCTTTTTTCGTGTGATTGGAAAGATACTGACGTATATTGCATCCAAGACTTTTCCGTATTTTTTTTTTCATTAATTCCATTGAACTGACCTTAAAGAAAATTATTACAGGCCGCTTTAGAAGATACAAAAAGCTAATAACTAAGTCAACATTTTCAAGGAGAGGCAGGAATACAAGTATACAAAGTGATACAGCATAGCTTAGTAGAAAACAGGAAAAACAAACAAACAAAAGCATGTATTCTTTTATTTCAATTCGATTTAATTCATCAACAAATTAGAAATTCATTATTTTTTATTTTTGTTCAAATGGATGCTTGTGGAATGTTGAGTGTTCATATTATTTTCAATCCCTTTTTTCTATGGGAAAAATTGAATTCCAGTTCAACATTATCTGACCCAAGATTCTTATTGGGTTTGAACAATATCTGACCCAAAATTCTAATTGTTAAGTAAACAGGCCTTTAAAAATTGACGCCCAAAGAAAATCACTTTTAATAGACTATTGGTTAGAATTAGGATAGGTTCGATGTTCGATTCTCTCTAATCAATCACGAATACAAATAGCTCTTTGTGTATCCTACTCAATTTCAAGGAAACTCTCCCTCTTACCCCTCGTTATTTTTTAGGGTCAGATCATTGACCGGTCATTCAACTCTCTGTCCATCGAATGTGTTATACATTGAAACATAATAAAATTTTTGATTTATTTACACAGATAACTTTTCAAACTCAATAACTTGCCATTTGGTATAAATTACAAGTTCTTGATCCCAAAACTTTTTTTTTTTAAGATGAAAAGATAGCAATTTTGTTATTATTTTAAGAATTAACACCAATATTAATGAGGATATTGAGATAATATTCAAAAGATCCTCAATCCAATTTTTTTTTTTTAACAAAACATAAAAGACCAACTCAGCCAAACTCGACCAAACTAGCAACAAATTATAATCAAGCTGGATTAGACTCTCAAACCAAAATACCTTTGCATACATGCACTGGAAAAACGTATGACACTACTGACTCTTCCGTAACACCATAGTTACAGCAAGATATGTCAAGTCGTATTCCTTTTCGGTAAAGATTTGCCCTAACTGCCAACACATTCTTACAGCATCGCCGCACAGTGGTGCAACTTGCGGGGAACATCAATTTTCCAAGATAATGGACCACACTTCATTATCTTCTTGCCTTGTGCAAGATTCGTTATTACCTTTCCTCCCTAACTCCCCATTGCGACTAAGATCCCGCGCTACTTTTTGAAAGATTCTTTTTTCTTTTTTTTTTCTATACACGTTCATCATTTCTCTGTTTGTGTCGTCACAGTTAAGTTATGTTAATATTTTATATTTATTTTTTTTATAAAAATTAGTATTTGTCTACCCACTTTGTGTGTATGAACATATTTTTTTAGAAAATGAGAAGGAAAGAGGGAGAGAGAGTACGTGGGGGGAGTGGGAGATTTTTTTTTTTTTTTTTTTAAATATTGGAGGTATGTTAACATCACTTGTAGGTGAGGTTTCAATAAAAAACAGTAAAATTTGAACCTGTAAAAATACATTTTTGCCCATCATTTTTTTTATGTGATAAAAGACTAATTTATCTTTTCACCATGTTTTGGTTGACAAAGAGAGTTTTATTAATTAGTAGAGATAATAAGACAAAAAGACGTGACTTAACCGTGACCACACAAACAGGAAGAGGATGAAAGTGTATGGGAAAAAAAAGAGCAGAGAATCCTTGTCCCTACTTTTTAACCAGACTTGATGGAATAAATTTTTTTCTTCGTATAGAGCCAAATTAATTTATCCTTAACCCAAACTTGCTCAGTGGCGCGCTCCTAATTACATGTGGTTCAAAACTCGTTGCAGATGTGAAAATCAGATTTGTGGTCAAGAGATGCTGAAATACCTTTTTTCAAACTTCAAAAATGTGAAGAACCGTGATTTACCATTAATTATCTTTATTTTTATAATTATAAAAAAATAACACGTGCTTCATCAGCTTCAAAGCATCTATCAATAGTATCTTTTCTCCACCCTCCCTCCCTTAAAAATTATATCAGATTCCCCTTACGTCAGAATTATCAGATTCCCCTTACTTCAGAATTACTTTTCTAATAGAAAATCAATTTCACCAGATTCCTTGAATATAGTTTATTTCGAGGGCCTCGTCGGTATTTCACATACAAAACGGAAGCTCCCGTCCCATCGTTTGCAATCCATGCAAAGGCCAATCAAGTAATTTCACGCACACGATAACCTCGCCACCCGTTCCCCATCCAACAAAATCTTCGAATCCAAGAAAAGGAAGAGAAAACTTCCACCAGCCGTCTCCAAACCGCCGCATTCCACCGCCACATCACCACGGGCCGGCAGTGCGAAATTACCAAACCACCCTTCTTCATCGATTTTAAGAATTAGAATAAAACGATGCAAAACCCAGTGGTTGTGTTCAAATTGCCGCATTTGCCCTCGTCGCGACTCTCATATCACTCGCCATTTTTCTCACTCATCATTAGACACAAAAAGCTCGGCAAAGCGAGAAGACCGAGAGAGAGAGAGTGGAGTGGCAGTGGCAATAGCAGGAGCAGAAGTTGCAGTGGTGGTGGGGTCTGGGCAATGCCTTGCTCTGCAATCGGCGGTGTTGGCGGAGGCGGTGGCGACGGTAATGGTGCTCTGACCAATTTCAAGCTGAACGAGTCCACGTTCTTGGCCTCCCTCATGCCGAAGAAAGAAATTGGCGTCGATCGATTCATCGACGCGCATCCCAACTACGACGGCCGCGGCGCCCTCATCGCTATCTTCGGTAACTTAATCACTTCAATCGCTTAATTTCTGTTTGGGAGAAAAGAAAATGAAGAAAGAAAATTGTAGGAAGGAGAATTGCCCTAATTCTAAACCTATATGTTCTGTTTGATTCCTCTAATATGAAGGAAACGTGTCATTATAGCTGTGATTAAGAAAATTAGTTTATCGTGAATCGGATTGATTTTCTGAGATGAGGATATTAAGCTGTTGAACTGAAACTTTGAATCAGATTCTGGAGTGGATCCAGCTGCTTCTGGATTACAAGTTACATCTGATGGAAAGCCGAAAGTCCTAGATGTTCTTGATTGGTAACTGTAATTAAGCTAATTTATTTGAGGATTGAGTTGGTATTACTAGAACCTTTGATTTAATCTGATAACTTCTGTTTTTATCAGCACCGGGAGTGGCGATGTTGATACTTCGAAGGTAGTCAAGGCCGATGACAACGGTTGTATTCGTGGAGCTTCAGGTTAGTTTTTTGATCTATTTGTGCGTATGCATGTATGTACTCTTTTTATTATAGTTTATAATTCCTGCATCTTCCTTGAGATACTTTTGGTTGACTGTCGGAATTTTTAGAGCCATCTTTAGCTTAAAGAAGATATCTAATTGTAAGTTAACCTCTGTTTTAAAAAATGCCGTGCTTGGGTTTTAATGCAAAGTTTTATACAGGAGCATCTCTGTTTGTCGACTCTTCATGGAAAAATCCTTCTGGTGAATGGCATGTGGGTTATAAGTTGGTATATGAGCTATTTACCGATACGTTGACTTCTCGCTTGAAGGTAAGCGTTATGACCCATTGATTAGTTGATTCGAATTTTTATTTGTAGTCTCTATCATCACTTCAGATAATAACGGACAAATTTCCCCCCTTTTGCTCTTATGTTTTCACTGACAGAAAGAAAGAAGGAAGAAATGGGATGAACAAAACCAAGAAGAAATTGCCAAGGCTGTTAAACATCTTCAAGAATTTGATCAGGTTTTTGAATATGCTGCTTCTTAATATCTTTACTGGGAGCAAATATTACTTATGTACTCCATCCTGTGTTGTTAATTTTATTGTAAGCATACCATAAACTCTACTGAAAGTGTTAATTTAATGAAAACTGTTATTTTTTCAATTGCAAATAGGCTTAATATTCACTTCCTCTTTGGCATTATTGTCTACCTGGGTTGCACATTATGCACTTTTACTATTCTGAGGATTAGCTTATTTTGGATGTAAATGGTTTTCTTTTCACTGGGAAATGGCTTCCGAGTCTATTAGTTTTTATACCTTCTTGTTCAAATAAGTTCATTGTAATACTGTACCTGTATAGAAAGGGATGGATTCAACTGCTATCTGTCTATCATTTGAAATGTACATCTGTTAACGTTGGAAATCGTCTCTGATATAATTCACCATAATCTCATCAATTCTGTGCAAAGCTTTCCAGCTGCTTCCCTCAAAATACAGGATTAGCAGAAGTAGTCTCCTGCAATATGCTTGGATTATGTTGCTCCTAAATATGTAAGTTACTATGTTACCATTTTCAGAAACACAGTAGAGTGGATGACGTTAACTTGAAAAGAGCACGGGAGGACCTGCAAAATAGAGTTGATTACCTACAAAATCAAGCTGATGTGAGTGAAAAATACATATTTATTTTAAAAAAAAAATTAATTCCTATGCAAGTCTTAATGGTATTTTTTGTCTTCTAGAGCTATGATGATAAAGGGCCTGTCATAGATGCCGTTGTATGGCATGAT